>SZWC01006505.1:64483-77312 GCA_023375785.1 Penium margaritaceum
GAGAACCACTGCGCCCCAAGTGGCACATTTGGCTGGCCCCCCTGGCCCTGTTGATGCTGGGCCGACCCATGGCTGTCGGAACTGTGGACACTCTCCACCTCCACGTGTTCGGCCAGCGCATCCATAATGCGGCGCCAGTGCAGCTGCTCCAACCACTCGGTCACTCGTCGGTGCTGGGCGAGCAGATTGGAGCCTGGTGAGGAGCTGACTGGTGCGCGGGACAACACAGGTGAGGAATCCCGGCTTCCCGCGCAGTTCGCGGCCCGTCGTGGCAGGAAGCATCGCGCTGATGACTGTTGCTGCCGTCGCCTAGTGTCCTGATGCACGAAGCTGGCCGCCGACATGAACGACTGATCTGAGAGGCACGTGCAGTTCTGCTGGCAAAGAGCAAAGAACTATCCACGCTCACCGCACCATGACACTGATACCCCCAATTTTGCCGCGTCCCTGATTTTTTTTCCGCATACGGCAACTCTCCACGGATCTCCGCAGATTACTCCCTTCACTACTACAAGTTTACTACAAGTGATCAGCAAGACACGGTTGCCACCCCCAGGCTAGAGGCTACTCCGCGGACCACGAGTTTGGGACTGCTGCGCATACACCTTAATGAGAAGTGACACTCCGCGAGCCACTAGAGTACGGCAACCCACAATGGAAAACCCCCGACTATCAGCTATTCCGCGGACCACAGTTCTAGGCTTCTGCGCAGGCACCTCACCAATGAGTGATGCTCCGCGTTCCACTTCTTCCCACACGGGAGTCCACCACCTCGTGGAGTCCGACTCCTCTCTGCGGAACCCCGTTCCGCGGACGTGTGCAAGCAAGGGACACCGCCGGCAGCCCACCTCACTCAGACTTTTGGTTCTTTACGCACATACTCCCATAGTCCGCGGACCGGACTCCGAAAGCGACTGAGGGCAAGAGGGCAATGGGCGGAGCACAGGAATGAGAGTAGGCGAATGACTTTGATAAAGCTGATTGCGGAGTACATGGAATACTTCGGAAGGCAAGCAGGTCTGAGTTGCACTTGTGCTTTTGCTAATGAGGCCCTTTTCTACTTTGGATTCCGCATAGCGTGTCTACACGCTGTCGGTCTTTTCCTTCTCACATCATCCTTCTTCCTCCTACTCGGACTCCACGCGGTGCGGCTACGCACCGCGGGTCTCGTCCCACACACACTGTCTATTCTGCTGGTCACTTTCTTCATTCGCGGCTCGTACACGTGGTTCTTCGTGTTCTTCCTTGAATCTTCGTCTTCCGCGGTGCGTCTCCCAAGACTCTTCCGTAATTGATGCTTGGTCACTTGTGCTGATTGGTCGTTTTCTCCTCTGATTGCTCAATTCCTCCACTATCCTGCCTGCGCTTCGTCAGTGGTCGCAGATCCTCCTTCAGTTTGTCCCTGTTCCCTTTGCACCGCGGCCCCTCCCTTCGCTGCTTCCCGCCTGGCCACAAATTCTTCGGCTGAGAAGAACCGCCGCAGACGAATGTTCGTCTGCGGCGGCCCTTCCACCGGTACCCTGACCCCTGCCTCCCCCGGATCCGCGCTTACCCCTCGCTCAACCGCATCCGCGGGAGCCAGCATACCATGCGCGGACCCTCTGCCTCCTCGATCCCTATTCCGCCGGTCACTTCTTCCGCGGAGCTATGGCAGGATTGCGCGTGACACCTCAGCGGTGCACCAGTCACACCACTAGGTGACAAAAGTAGTGACAACTATGACAGCGGCGACGACAAAAGCGACAACGGCACTCCAAGGTGAGGCTATGAGCGAGAACATCCGACCAACATCATCGTCACCCTTGCTATTGCTATGTAGGGATATGTGGCCATGGGAGAGCCGTGCTCCCTCCTCAGGGATTGTGTTGGGAGCAGCCACCTGCTTTGCTCGTGCTGGCAGCCTCTGTAGCCAAGGGGGAGTGTTGGTGTGTGTGCTTTGGCCTGACAGCATTATAAGGACAGCGTGGTTAGTTTGTGTCTTGCACGATACTCCGGTTGAGGTTACACTGGTCGAGACCCGTGCACCTGGTGACTTGTACCAGTGTGACGTGGAGACCCATTGCCTCCATGTGTTATGTATGTTCCATGCATGCGAGCAGGTGTGGTCCAGACCCGGACCCCCGAGACATGTTCCAAGGTCATAAGGAGAACTTATTCCTTTGTACCTCTTGTGATGATGCTTGGTACGTGGGTGTGTGATATATGTCTTATACGGTCGAGAATCGGGCACTTGGTGAGTTACACCACTGTCACGACAAGACCTTGTATTGTGGTTGGTGTTTGGGACGGACAGTGAGTGTAGCTCCTCACTCGTCATTGTGAAGATGGTTGTGTCAGCCACGGGGAGTGTTGGTTCATGTGGCTACCACCTGTCACGAAAGACAATCGTGGCGATTATCCATATACACCACACTGGTGGTATGAAGTGGCAGTACTGGAGAGCACGGCGACATGATCCATCCTGCGGACGCAGCTGGCACCGGAGCACCTACGAGTGGTGATTCCATGCACCAACACCTTCTAAACAGCTTCCAAGGCATCCCGGGTGCTTGCTTGGGTCCTTTCCAGTTTTTCGCTAGAGTTCTCTCAATGGACTAGCTCTCGAGTCCCATTTGCATGTTTTGCATTGTCTGTCCACCGATCAATGGCGGACTTGTGCGTGTGACCAGTCATAGAGTCTGGCTTGAGATTCTGCATCTCTAAGCTCAAACAGTGATGCGTTTGGATACCTGCGTACAGGTTTGTGGCCAAAACAGTGGTTTTCGGCCGGTTCTAGGACGAATGGACACCACGTTGTTGGTGTGTGTGGCTTCCACCCGTCACGAGCCACGGCCGTGGCAGCTACGCGTGCACCCGCAGCTGATGGTGAGCGGCGGCCGCATTGGAGATCGTGACAACCCGACGGGACTCTGGATCATCCAGGGACTTGTCCAGTAGCTACAACATGATAGGTGTGACTAAGGCTGCACACGGATCCTAAGATCCGTGGGAACTACCCAAAAATCCGGATCCAGGTTCTTGGATCCAGTCTATATCTTCGGATCCAGAACCGGGTCCTTGGGGGAGAGAGGCAAGGAGGGGGGGGTGAAAAAATACACTAGGACTTGCTCATGTCCGCTCGTGTATCGTGAAATCCAGAGTTTCAAATTCAAACCGTCAACATTTGCACTTTGGATGTGACGAAGGCAACGTTCAGTCTCCACGTGAATCGGACCTGTCAAACCTGTCATGCAACCAATAGTAGTCACGCCCACTGGTAGGTGCCATGTAGTTCTTGTGTTGAGCCTCGTGTTTGTACAGGATTGGTGCTCATTCACTGTGAGGCAAGAGCATGGCATGAACTGCAGCCTTTCCAATCGTATGGCATGGCGTTGGTGACCGACAAACTTTCGCCTGTTTAATCTATTGACCGTTGGCAGGCAAAAGTTTGTGCCAGAAAAAAATTCGCCTACTAACGGTCAATAGATTAAACAGTCATGTGATATTCGAACTGCCAAACTTTCTTTTGATCATCCAAACTTCAAGTTATTGCGCATACAGGTAGACCACAAAAGGGCCATGTGGATATGGAAAACGTGTACGCCACATCAGCATTCATTCCTATGCACTGTGCGCGGGCCATCCACAACAATGCGAGGGGGGGCTCCTACGCTAGCACTAAACATACGAGAGGTTGCAAGGGTTGACACTGACCTGTTTCTTCTTTCTATTATGATCATTTACTTTGTCCCACCAATGACCTCCAAAACAGGAAGATTTTTGGATCTTGGAGCTGGATCTCCACATCCGGATCCAGGATCCGGATCCCCAAATCTGGATCCAGGTGGAGGATCCGTCTCCCGGATCCGGATCCTCCTCAAGCTCCACGGATAGGATCCATGTGCAGCCTTACGTGTGATGCAGATGATGCGTCTCTACAACGTGACAGGCCATTCTACCGTTGCTAGAGTTTTCTCGGTGGTCGAGACCCACGTACCCGGTAGCCTGTACCGGTGCGATGAGGAGACCTACAACTTTGTGTGTGCTTCCTGTCATGGAAAGCACACGCTAACGTCTTGGTACTGCACTCGTACATTTATAGGTGCTCTTAGTGCAGTTCAGAGTGCTCTAGAGTTTTCTCGGTGGACAGGCCATTTTGGCCGATTTCCTTGTTTTGCTTGCTATTCGTGTCTGGATGATGTAAAACCACCTTGTGTGGTTCCATTGCGTAGAGCTCATCGTTTTGCTCATCGTGTGGTTCTCTCATTGCATCGTTTTGGGATACGTTTTGGTGTAGAAAAAGTGTGATTCTGACACCTGCGAACTGAGTTACGGCATAAACTGTGGTTTTAGGCCAGTTTGAGCAGGTATAAAAATACCGTCGCCCCTAGTGACTCTACGCGGCCAGAAACTATTTAGGCTGATTGCTGGTCAGTTGTCATCCCTCTCTGCATGTGTTTTATTTATGGAAGCACATTTGACACTGTCTATGTCATCTAGCCAAACCCTTGGCGTTTCGCGTCCGACCTATGTTGACGCCGCGAGTTGACTGAGCGCTGACGCCGAGTCAGTGGCAAGCGTGCTAGGAAGCTTCCTAGAATCTTCTCATGGTATCAGAGCAAACGAGACACAGCTCGTTACGCTATGCAGCAAAGACGCAGTAGCATTAGCAGATATGAGAAGCAGCTGCGAAAGCCACCCATAGCAGCAGCAGCAGATCATGGAGTGACCCACCACGACTACGTTGTAGCGGAGCGGTGGAGGCATTGGAGACAAAGGCGGCAGCTGCAAGCAACTGCGTCCGTAGGAGCAACATCGGCGGGAAGCACCTGCTACGAGAGTAGCTACGGGCAGCAACCACTACAGCAGCAGCACCGGGTGGCAGCAGCACCAGGTGGCAGCAGCACCCATGTCTGGTCACCAATGTGTACACAGAAAAAAAAAGGGGAAGAAGTAGCTCGCAGCAGCAGCTTGTAGCAGCTGCGAGTAGTAGCAGCCGCAAGCTGCACCAACCGTAGTAGCAGCACGCAGCAGTTGGAGAAGTTGCTGCAACAACGACGGCGGGCAGCAGCCGCACTAGTAGCGGCGAAAGCAGGCGCCTGTAGCAGCAGCGGCAGTGAGCAGCAGCCGTAGCAGCAACACCAGCAACTGCAGTAGCGGCAAGCAGGTGCAGCAGCATTCGCAACAGTAGCAACAGCAAGCAGCAGCCGTAAGAGCAAGTAGCAACAGCAGGCAGCAGCCGTAGCAACAGCAGAAGCAGTTGCTGCACCAACCGCAGCAGCAGTTGCTGCACCAACCGTAGCATCAATTATTGTAGCCGCTGCTGTTGTCGGGCCTAAGGGGGGCTCGACGCGAGGGACCCCGCTGGGGGGGGTCCGGTCGGTCGGGCCCGTCGTGCCGATAGAGGGTGCAACAGCGCCGGCCAAGCGCCGGTGCTTGAGCCGGCGCATGCTGGTTAGACGCCGGCCTCCCGCCGGCTGAGAGGGGCATGGGAGGCCGACAGGCAGCCTCCGGCCGGCTGCACGCGAGGGGGAGAGCGAGCCTCCCCCTCCATTGCGCTCATCACGAGGGTTGAGCCAGACAATCCAAAAAAAGGGAGGGTTTCCTCGAGTGGGACTCTCGAGCAAAACCCCTGGAAGAGGTATTCGACTGACACCAAGTATTTGGTGACCCAAACCAAAACCCAAGAAACAAAGAAAAAAGGAGGGGGTGGGGGCCTCCTACTCCCTTTGAGTTTAGGAAGGGAGGTTTTGCTTTAGTTTTCCTTAATCTTTTACCTTTAAGTGTGGCTTGAGGCCACCACCTTTGGCTGACGACGGAAACCGCTATAGCCGCAGCCGCCGCGAGAGTGGCAGTAGTAGCAACAGCAGCGAAGGTGGCTAGAGGCCACAGCTGTCGGCTGACGACGGCATCTGGTGCAGCATCGGCGGTACCGAAGGCGGCTTGAGGTTGCACATTACGATATCGCCACCGAGTGGTGATATTGCAATATTACGGCTGAGGTTGTGGCCGTGATTGACAACATCATAGCCCGTCTAAGAGACGTTGATCCACTCACATCCCTCTACATGGCTCTTTGCGCCACCGGGATCGAGTGTGCAGGACTATCACCCACGCTTGGCTCTCGACATGAGCTACGCAGTGTGGCCGTGGGCGTTGCCATCGTCATGGTCTGCGCCTGAGCCTCAGCCGTGGAAGCTGCCACAGGCATAGTGGTCGATGCAGGCGTGGCACGAGTCCCACTTGTCCTCAGGGTTTTTGTGCTATTACTATCGAGATAGGCAGCATGACTAGCGCCAGTGCTGACAGCGCCCTCATGGGTGGCATCCACCTTGGGTACAATTCCTCCCCACCTCCTCCTTTAGCAGATACGTCACCGAGTGATGCCACAGCACTTCTGCATGGTGATATGGCCGCTCTACACATGGAGGTCCGGAACCTCAAGCGCATGGTCCAGCAGCTCCTTCACCACGTGACTTCCGAGCGAGCTTCCACTTTGCCACAGGTGTCGCCTCCCACTTCATCCTCATCTTCCTCCTGCTCTTCCATCCCTTCCTCCGACGATGCTAGTATACCGGATCTCTCTTCTACATCTGTCGCGCTCCGCTCCGTCTTGGAGGCTATCGGCATCATACCAACGGTCGGACCCTGAGCACCTCGCCGTACCGCTCGTTCTTGCACTCGTCATGCACGGCAACGAGCTGCTCGTCTTGCACGGCGTGCACAGGCAGCACCATCAGACGCGGCTATGGGAGAAGTCTCAGGTGACGAAACCCCCTCGTCTCCTGTCCACGGGTTGGTCTGCCAAGTCCCCACAGCTCCTGCCAAGGTGTCAGTCGTGGGGGAGATGGTTTGTCCGCTGACGACCGCGGCGGAGCTCGGCATTGGTAACGCGACTGCCTTACAGTGCAGGATGGTTAAGGCGGATGACGCTACACAGCAGACTCAGCTAGCGGAGAGTTCAACGGGGGGAGACATTCGCTTTGATGGAGACTCTTTGTCGGAGGAGGATTGGTCCGAGGTTGAGTCAGATTCGGGGATGGAGATGGTGTTCGTTGATACCTTGGCGGATGACATGACAGCTGCCGATGCAGGAGCTGTGCCTGACGGTGTGCACGCTCTCGCGTCAGCTGGTGTGGAGACACCTGCCATGGTGCCAGGCATAGAAGCAATTGATAGAGATGCTGATACTCGGCCCCCAGCAGACGCCCAGTTGGTTGTAACAGATACTACTGGATAGCGGAAGCAGGTGATGGACCAAAAGGACGAGGCAGACTTCCTCTATGACGATCATTCGCCCGACGTGGAGTAATCGGACACAGGGTCGGAGGCAAACGTAGAGGCCCAGTGCACTTCTGTCCTTGTAGTAGCCGCGACACAAGCACAAGGTGGCCCTTCAGTGAGAGCAGACGTCCGCGTGTGTGACATGGAGGATGCAGAGCGAGCTGCGGACCTTTGACACCTCGCTGCCCTGACCGGTGTTGTTGACACAACGGCCGTTCCAGCCGAGGACACAGCTACTCTCGTCCAAGCTACAGTTCTTGTACCCGAGCGCCTACGGTACGCGGTCAACGAGCAGGAGGCAGTGCTGGCTCTAACCGATGTTCCAGCACGACGGGCTGTCCAGGAGTGTGTGGAGGATGTACACATGCGTCTCGAGGCAGCTGAGTGGTCTCTACAAGATTCACGTACGAGACAGGCGGACCTCGAGCAGCAAGTGGATGATGGGCAGCACACTAGGGGTCACGAGGAGCACCACGGCACTGACCGCACCTTCAATGACCACGACGTCGCCGTAGATACAGCTGTACCTACACATGTCGATGTCCGCCCAGCAGCTGACGGCCGAGCGTCAGATGTGTCACGAGCAGCAGGTGCCTTCACAACAACCGTTCCTGCAGCCCCAGACGACTTCCGTGGCGACTCATTGTCTTGCGCTCCTGCCCTATCAGCACTTTGTGGCCCGGTGGCACTTGAGACAACGATTGACGCAGAGGACGTTGACTTGTGCGACGAGTAGGCGCAGCTTCACTCCTTCCTCCGGGGTGAGACCACGAGGCTGTAGGAGGCTCTAGCTCGTGTCGATACGCACACGATCGAGGTCCATCGTCAGTTTTGTTCCGCGACTGACCGCCTACATGCCGTAGATGTAGCCTGCTGGTCGGGTGCCGCGTCAGAGCTCATTGAATTCCACACGCGCCTCGACGCTGCAGAGGGCGCGAGGCAAGATGCGGCTTAGCAATTGGAGGCCATATAGTAGGCGACTGTCTTGGAGGAGGCCCTCAGCGCTGCACAAGTCACATCAGCAGATGACGAGAGCTGGGACAATAGCGATGACGGCGCTCCGAGGTGAGGCTCTGTGACAGTACATCTCACCAACATCATCGTCACCCTTGCTGTTGCAATGTAGGGGTATGTGCCCATGGAGGAGCCGTGCTCCCTCTTGGGGGATTGTGTAAGGACCAGCCATCAGCTTTGCCCAAGCTGTCAGACTCTACAGCCCAGGGGGGATGTTGGTGTGTGGGCTTTGGCCTGACACTCTTTTGAGGACAGCGAGGTTACTTGGGGTGCGGCACAATGCTAGGGTCGAGGTTATGCTGGTGGAGACCCGCGCACCTGGTGAGTTCTACCGGTGTGATGTGGAGACCCATTGCCTACATGTGTTATGTATGATCAATGCATGATGCGGTCAAGACCTGGACACCAGGAGAATGTTTCCGTGGTCACGAGGAGACCTTGTTTCTCTGTCTCTCTTCCATGATGTTTGACATGTAGGTGTGTGATTGCTTTCTTGCATGGTCGAGACCCGGGTACTTGGTGGGATGCACCATTGTCACGAGGAGACCCTGTGCTGTAGTATGCTTGATAAGTGTTTGCCATGATTGGTTTCCCGAGCCATCCTGTCCTACCTTTTGCTTAGCCTTCGTGGTGTTGACGAATGTGTCAGCCAGGGGGAGTGTTAGTGTGTGTGGCTTCCACCCGTCACAAGCCACGACCGTGGCAGCTACGGGTGCACCCGGAGCTGATGGTGAGCGGCGGCCACATTGGAGATCGTGACGACCTGACGGGACTCCGGATCGTCCAGGGACTTATCCAGCAGCTACGATATGACAGGTGTGACGCAGATGATGCGTCTCTACAGCCTGACTGGCTCGTCTACCGCTGCTGGAATTTTCTCGGTGGTCGAGACCCACGTTCCCCGTAGCCTGTACCGGTGCGACAAGGAGACCTGCAACTTTGTGTGTGCGTCCTCTCCTGGAAAGCACACGCTGACGTCTCGGTACTACACTCATTCATTTACAGGTGCTCTTACTGTAGTTCAGAGTGCTCTAGAGTTTTCTTGGTGGACAGGCCATTTTGGCGGATTTCCTTGTTTTTCTTGCTATCCGTGTCTGGATGATGCAAAACCACCTTCCGTGGGTCCATTGCGTAGAGCTCATCGTTTTGCACATTCTGGTGCAGACAGCGGATGATTCTAACACCTGAGCACTGAGTTACGGCCAAAACTGTGGTTTTAGGCCAGTTTAAGCAAGTACAAAAACACCGCCGCCCCTAATGACTCTAGGTGGCCAACAACTAATAAGGCTGATTGTTGCTTTGTTGTCATCCCTCTCTGCATGTGTTTTATTTATGGAAGCACACTTGACACTGTCTGTGTCGTCTAGCCAAACCCTTGTTGTTTCGCTTCCGGCCTCTGTTGACGCCGCGAGCTGACTGAGCGCTGACGCCCAGTCAGTGGCAAGCGGGCTAGGAAGCTTCCTAGAATCTTCTCATGTGCATGCGTCACTTGCCGTGAGCCAGAGCAGGTGTTTATGTTGTGTTCTCGTCAGTTGTCATTTCTCTCTGCATGTGTTTATTTATGGAAGCACATTTGACATTGTTTGTGTCGCCTAGCTCAACCCTTCTTGTTTTGCGTCCGACCTGTGTTGACGCCGCGAGCTGACTGAGCGCTGACGCCCATTCAGTGGCAAGCGTGATAGGAAGCTTCTTGGGAATCTGATTTGCGAGAACCGCGGTGTTCACTTCGACGACAGGGGGTAAACTGGCCAACTGCCTTGCCCTCAGTGGATATTCTTGAGCCTTTTGACAGCTTCGACCACTCGCGAATCTATGAACAGAAATTTTATGACGTTTCAGTCGACTTCTCGACACATTACGACGAATGTGGATTTATGAAGATACATCGTGTATCTTCAACGTCGATTTCGAAGACCCTCGACTTCTCGACGAGCCTTCTCGAATCCGACCATTCGTGACGCGACCCCGCACGCGTCGCTCGACATTTGACCCAATGACCCCGAGTGTGATTCATTCATTACTAGACACTTGTATGTATGTGTTTGATCATTTCGACACTTTTCATCGAAGTACACTTACTGCTAATTATAAATTTCTCAAGTGTCCCAAATTCCAAATCGTATATTACCTCGTACTTTCTACGTGTTCACCATCTACGCTCTGTTGGGCGTATAAGTAGGCAGGGAAGTTCTATCTTTGAAGGCACAGGCCAGAGGGTGAATATAATTTGTTCGCTGTGTAGGGCGTCACCACCACCCTCGCGGATTGGGTAGAAGTGTGATTTCGCCCGACTTCAAAATCCTGGGTCTGGAAGTTGTCCCACATCCCACGACGGCGTCCATAGTCTTCCGTAGGTCTGACTCTAACCTCAACCATGACGTGATCGTTGTCGTCATCGCCGCTGCACATCCGCAGGGGCTGCAGTATTGGAGCTGCCGCCATTGCGCCGAGGAGCAGTTGGCTACCACTGCCGCCTGCGGCAGCGGCAGCAGGGCTCGGGCTGGTAGTTGGTAGAGGAACAGAGACGGAGAGGGTTCACGGAGAGAGAGAAGAGAGAGAGAGATAGGGAGAGAGGAATGGCAGCTGCCGCCGGGACACGTGGCAAGGCTGCGGCCAAGGCGGTGATGCAGGCGCTGCTGAGTCGGCAGTAGCAGCAGCAAATTCCCTCCCAGCGAGGAACACTCGGCCGTGCTGCTGCCGCAGCCGTGCACTCCAGCAGGCTGGGAACAGGGCTGAGGTGGGACGGGGATGAGAGCGTCGGGAGGGCGACAGTGCCTTTGTCTCCTGCTGCTGCTGCCGCAGCGGAAGCAACACCTGCTGGTTCTCTGTCCCCGTCGCCGCCGCAGCAGCAGCAGAAGGTCGGGGGAGGAAGAAGTGGCGCCCGCCTGGGAGAGGCTGCTGGAGGGACAGCCAGGGCGACGTCCAGGGTACCGGCACACGTGCTGCCACCGTCGTGCAGCGGCGTTGTTGGCGGCGGCTGCGGCAGGCCCCTCTTCCTATCTGCCGCCGCCGCGGCACCCGCTACTCCTTCCTCCTCCTCTCTCATCACCGGCCGCTTGAGGGACTCCGACTGCCATCTTTGAGGGTCTGAGCGGATTGGGTCAGCGGGTGACGTCAGCGTGGACACGGCGGACGATGGTTTGGGCGGCGGGGGAGGCGCGGGGGGGCTGCAGGTGGCGGTGGGGGAGCAGATGGGGTTGTTGGGGGAGGACGAGGACGACCCCATCATGCATTGCTCGTGGTTTGAAATTTGTAGCTGGCAGCCTCAGTCATAGTCAGTGCCGGTCATGTTGCTGCTCCTATGCTCTTGTGGAATGTCTTATCGTGCAGTAAGAGTAGCAGTAGTAGCAGTAGAAGTTGGTGCTTGAGCTAGGTTGCTGATGTCCATTGTGTCTTTGGCTCAGGTTCTCTTCCCCCCTCTCCGCACCCCCCCTCCCCCCTCTCTCTCCCTCTCTCTCCCCCCACCCCCTCTCCCTCCCTCCCTCCCTCCCTCCCTCCCTCCACCCTCTCTCATTACTAGAGCTTTCAGATTCCCAGCACGGCTCTTCTGCCCTCCTTTCCAGCTCCAAGTCGAACCGTGTCTGCTGGGTTAGACGCACATGTAGCCACACTTGGGGGGGGGGGGATGTGGGGGGGGCAGTTGAGGGTTGAAGAGCGGATGGAGTGTGTGGGATATGCTTCCAAGTATCATGGGTTGGATAGCTCCTGCTGTGGCTGTGACCGTGATTGCGACCGCCACCGCCACCGCCACCGCCACCACCACTGCCACCGCTACCGCCACCACTGCCACCGCAACTAGGACTGATTCTGACCCTTGTAGCCATTGCAACGGTAACAGCGACATGCCCGATGTGGCCGATTTCTTGCTAGTGCTGGCAAGTGCCGGCATGTGGGTCGCAGGCGGGCATAAGCGGCCAAAGGGAGACGGTCGGTGTGAGGGGGAGGGGTACGATGGACCAGACTTGGCGGGGGAGAGAGAGACGGGAAGGGGAAGTTGGCCTAGGGAGAAGGAGGGAGGGAGAGGGAGTTTGTGTCTGGAGATGAGGGTGGTGTGGAGTAGGAAGAAAAAGGGAGCAAGCTGCAAGAGGGGGATGGGCTTCAGGGTGGGGAGGGAGAAGGGGGGGGTGTGGGGGTGGGGGGGGGAGGGGGTGGGTGTGATTTTCACGGAGTTGGGGTGCTGGCTGTATTGTAGCTTGGGAATGGAGGAGCTGTGTGACTGGGACAGGATAACAATGGGACAGGATGACAATGGGACAGGATGACAATGGGAGAGGGTGACAATGGGACAGGGTGACAATGGGAGAGGGTGACAATGGGAGAGGGTGACAATGGGAGAGGGTGACAATGGGAGAGGGTGACAATGGGACAGGATGACAATGGGACAGGGTGACAATGGGAGACGGTGACAATGGGAGAGGTTGACAATGGGAGAGGGTGACAATGGGAGAGGGTGACAATGGGAGAGGGTGACAATGGGAGAGGGTGACAATGGGAGAGGGTGACAATGGGAGAGGGTGACAATGGGAGAGGGTGACAATGGGAGAGGGTGACA
>SZWC01006505.1:78758-102586 GCA_023375785.1 Penium margaritaceum
AGGTGGACGAGGACGGGGAGGAGGGGACAGGGGGGGAATGGAGTGGAATGTGGAAGACGTGGGGGGAAGCAATGGAGGGGAGTGGGGTTGGGCAGGGCATTAGGAGACATTCTGAGAGGGAGCACAGACTTGGTGGGATGTGGAGGGGCTTGTGAGAGAGGGTTAGGGGTCTGTCGATGGTTGTGGGGAGGGGGCGGAAGAAGAGGGGAAGGGGGGAGGGAGTGAATCATGGGACGGGAGTGGAGACTTAGAGGTGGGGGGGGGGTAACTGGAGAGGATGGAGAGGTGGTAGGGAGTGAGGAACGATGGATGTTGAGGAAGTTGGATGGGCTGTGGCTAGGAAGGACAGGTCGGGGGACTAATTCGAGGGGGGGTGGGGGAGATACGTGAGGGAACAGGGAAGCGAGGTCTCTAGGTTGGTGAATGGTAGGGGGACAGAGGGGTAGGGTAGGGTAGGGTAATGGTATTGGTTGAGTGATGGCTCAATTGTAGGTGCGATCTAAAGGGGGCGCCCTATGTGACTGGTCGGCAAGCGTGGCATCAACCTGGACGGGTTCTAGGGAAAGGTGGAGTGTGTTGTAGCGTTTTAGTCGTTTCCAATACCGACAGAAGTTTCAAGTGTTCAACTTTATGAATCGGTTCACTCGAGGACATAAGTCTTGGGTTTAGGTCCAAACCAAAGTAAACCCATCATTGGACCTCCTCCTCCTCCTCCTCCTCCCCATAGCCAATATCAATCGTCAAACCGCCAGACCGTACAAAGAGAAACCAACAGGTCCGGGTGCATTTCTCCTAAGGGAAGAGAGGGCACTTGGGGTGTCGCCTGCGGATGGCGACATGGGCGACAAATTGCCATGGCCAGTATCCACGACTCTGGGAGTAAGGAATCACATGGAGATGTTTTAAGTCTACTTTCCCTGTTAGGCAGAAGGAAGAGCTTGCTGGGGACCAATTTGATTCAATACACGGTTTCAGGAAAAGGCATTTGAAACCAGTTCAATAGCACAAGTGGGTCCTCTTGGCTGGAGCAGAACTGATTCGGCCTAACCAAAAGCATTCGGTTTCGAACTGGTTTGGTTGCTTCAGAAGGTGTCTGGGGCATGGATGTGAACTGTTGAACCCCTTCGAAGGGGAGAGTTGTGCAGGGTAGAAGTGCAGGGTAGAAGTAGAACAACATGTTGGTTGTATCCGTCAATCACACAAGTGACCTCTTGACTCCATCCATTTACATAGACCATTACTGTAGATGATTAAGGAGATATGAAGCCGTGGGCCCCGCATCACTGGCGTCTCTGCCGGGTGCAAGACTGGCGTGGGTTCGTCTACACTCAGTGCTAGAGAGAGTTCTTAGCCATCGCATGGCTGAAACATGAGAGATTACATGAGAGATGCATGCACCACATACGCTTGTGGTCGATGTGGATTCTTGTTTTCATCTGTTCTGCATGCTATGCTAGTTGTGTAGCTCTTGCGCTGGGTTGCTGCTCCTGCGGGGCCACACTCTCGGTCGCTCCGAGGTGTGAGTGACCACGACGGCTTTTAGCCAACCGGTTCGGTTCGACCCCGGGGTGGCGGTCAGGTCCCCACTTCGAGTTGCTCGAGTGGGTGGCTCGGTCAACCGCTTGCCAAGAGCTCGCTGGCACTTGACTCTCCCCACTTGTCTCTCGCTACTCTCTCATGGATTTTTCACCAACACTCGCTCCACCTGTAGCCATGGATCTTGTGCATGCCTAGCTTGCATGGTAGCGAGTGCTTGTCGGCGTCTTGTCGCTAGCTACGAGTATCAGAGTAGGAGGGGCAACCCCCTCTGCTCTATCGATCCAGGCTCTTGTGGGGTGCGGGGCAAGCAACACCCACAGGGGCACCTTCGCATCCGTGCCTCTCCCACTTGCCTGCACCGCGACTTCTTGGCTCCGCATCAACAAAGTGTTGCATCACCACGGCAACAAGGCCCTCTAACGTCGTCCCACTGCAGCTCCGCAATGCTGCAGTCTTGGAGTTCCGCCTACCCGCAGCTCCGCAGTACCACGGTTCCTCGACTCTCTTGTCTTGGCTCCCAGTTGATCCGCAATTCGGCAGTCTCGCCGTTCCGCCGTGCCGCAGTTCTGCACTGCCACACTGCAGCTTTATAACTCGGCAGTTCGACACCTCCGTAGCTCTTGAGCACCAGGGCATAGCAACACCACAGAGCCGGCACATTCTGGCCTCGGCTCACCCGCAGTCGTCACTTGCCACCCATCATCGCCGCATGCATTCGTGTGGCTTTCGACTACCCGTGCTCATCTCGCAACGCAGCATCGCAGCACACAGTCCAACAGCTTGCCGCTCATACCTTTCCTGTCTCCCATCCCGCTGGTCCACAGCAGCCGTGCTGCACAGCTTAGTCTCCTCACAACCATGCACGACGGTCGGGCACCATTGCCCACACAGTGGGCCGCCAAGCCCCATGCCTGTGTATGTAGCAGCAGCTGCATCTGCGGCTTATCCCACCACCCTGGCTTCACCTCCGAAGCTAGCATCAGCTCCCACCTCTCCAAGGGGGCACGGTGAGCGGGAACACTATTATGCGCGAGTTGGACGTGGCGAATAGGAAGCAGATCAGGCGGGGATCAAAGCGTGGTTGCGTCGCCGTCGATAGCCTTGGTGAGCTGTCCTTCTCTGGTTACTTGGACATTCTCCTCTTCTTCCTCCTCCTTTCTTCCCTGTGGTCGTGTGCGAGTGTTCTACTCTCTGTCGTGTAGCACCATCAAGTAGACCATCGTCTTCTTTTATTTCCCACGCCCATTGGGAGAAGGGAAACTCTGCCGAAAAACTCTTTAGTGAATCTCCCCACTTACCATGCCAGTAGATGATGATCAGTATGCTGCCCTGCAAGAGGAGCTGTACAAAGAGCGTGCTACCCTCCAAGCAACCCTCACTGCACAACTCTCTACAAGAAAAAAGCTACGCACTGACCAGGGTGATCAGGAAACGTTTGCCAATCACATTGCTAATCTTGTTCTCAACCGCCTACGGCCTGTGTTGCGCTCCACGCTTGCCGCATCCACTTCCGCTGACATTGTTGTTGCTTTTTCCACCTCTTCCACTTCTGCATCCAACACTGCCGGCTCTCTCACTTCTACCTCCCTTGCTGCTGCAACTGCGATAGGCACTACCGATGCCAAAGCCCTTGCACAGCCCACGTAGCGCAAACCCGATTTTGACTCAGGACCACCTCACTTCACCTCTAATCTGTCCTTTACTTCCTGGGAGGTTCGCTTCAACGCTTGGATGCAAGGTGAACAACGCTAGGAGTACTACCACTTGCCCAATCCCTTTGTAAATCCTCCTTTCGTGTTGACTGATGCTGAATCCGCGCGTGTTGTCCATGCTCTCATTCGCGCTGGGCCTGATGATCTCACTGATGAGATTGGGTCCTATAATGCTGATATTGCTCGCCGCACACCTGCTAACCCTCTTGGCGCCTACGCACTCATCAAGCGTCGCACCACTATCACTGGACATGCTGCACAGAGTGTCCTTACAGTACAGTTCAATACACTCTCGATGCGTGCTGATGAGACTACGGATGCGGTTTGTGCCTTTTTGAAGACCTCGACAATGCAGCACGTTGACAGCTGCCTACCGTTCTTTCCATCGTTAACGGCCTTATCCCTGAGCTATTCGACATCTTAAAAAAAGTGAAAGCCTTAGAGCTTGAGCACCTTACCTTTGAGCCCGTGCCTGCTGACTCTCCCCCATGCATTGGTGCTCTCTGGGAGTTGATGTCACAGTGCCTCACTAACTGTTGGAGCGCTCTCCACAACAAAGGCATCCATCGTGCAGCTGTTGCAGCGGTCCCCTATGCCTCATCATCATCCACCTCTTCATCCTCACCCTCCTCCTTGGCCATGTCTCTTCTTCACCAGGGGGGAAGGGGTGGTGGTCTAGGTCGTGGTAAGGGCAAAGGCACAAATGGTTCTGGCTCTGGTGGCCAGGCCAGCCGCGGTAAGGAGAAGAGCGCCAGCAGCAACTCATCTTCTTCCTCTAATTCCAGCGCGGTCACGTGTTGGAAGTGTGGCGCTGTCGGTTATTCTGCACCAAAGTCTCCGTCGCCACCAGACAACGAGTGCCTGAGCTCTGCCATGCGTGCACACTGGGCACGATCCTCTGAGGAGTCCAAGAGCACTTCTCGTGTCACCACCTCCACAGTTCCACAGAGTCGCAGCCTGTCATTGCCGAGGCCGCCGCCTACAACATGACTGGTGCTGCACCTTCACTTCCTTACCCCTGGGGTTGGCCCCCCGGGGTATGGCGGGTTGATCTTCTACGGTCCCCCGTTAGGCTCCTACGCTCCTCTCGCCTGGGCATCTCCATCGTACATGCCCCGTCGGCACTCCTCTGGCGTTGTCATTACTCTGGACTGGCCCAAGGACGAGCGCCAGTTGGACGCTGTGCATTCTCACGCCGTCCACCAGCGTCACCTTTGTGATCAGGAAGGTGAGAGTGAGCGCTCTGGGTCAGAGCCTCTTGCGTGTGTCGTTGATGTGGAGTTGCGTGGTCCTGCGTCCGGTCATGTTCTTGAATGTTCCCCTACTGATGTTCCGTGGATTGAAGAATGGCAGTCTTTACGCTTGCCCCACTGTCTCGCTCTATGTGGTCAACGCCTCTCACCACACGCCACCATTGCTGCTGTGAGTTGTGACCCCTCCACTGTTCGTGCGTCGGATGGCTTCTGGATCCTTGCCTCTGGAGCCACCCACCACATGACTTTGTCCTGCGCGTCCTTTGTCTCCCTTGGTCCTATTGGTTGCGTGTGTTTTGTCCGTACTAGCTCCAGTCAGCTGCTTTTTGTTCAAGGCGTTGTCATTGTGCACTTTGCTGGCCCTCGAGGGGAATTGTTCTTGCCAGACGTCCTGTATCTTCCATCGCTTGAGCTGATTTTTCTCTCTGTTACGACACTCGACGACCACGGCATGGACTTCTCCTGCAGTCGCGACATTGCTTCTGTATCCCACCGCACATATGGCCGCATTCTTGTACAGGGCACACGCTGTGATAGACTTTTCTGCGTTCCCACCTTTGCACCAGCTCCCGCCACTGATGCTCACGTGCATGTTGCTTGCTCCCTTTCCCCTTTGGATGCCAAGTTGCTGCATCGCCGCTTGTACCATATCCACACCGCCGCCATTGACAGCCTTTTTCGCGTGCTCCCGGCTGATGGCCTTGATGCTGCTACTGTCCTTGCTCCTTGTCCCCGTGACTGCCTTGACTGTGCTCAAGGTAAAATGCATTTGTCTCCTTTCTCCACTTATGAGTCTCATACGTCTCATCTTCTTGACTTGCTGCATGCTGATGTCATGGGGCCTCTAACTCTTCAAGGGGTTGGTCGTTACGTGCTTTGTCTCACTGATGACTACTCTCGAATGTGTTGGGTCTTTGCTCTCAAGCAAAAGAGTGATGTCTACTCCACTCAGAAATTTCTAGGCAGCTTCCTAAATGAGTTGTGAGGAACGGGTCGGGTGAGCACAATGGAACACGAGACATGCCATGGATGCGGTCAACGCTTTTGCATTAGAACTTAACTCACACCGAGGCAGGTAGAGTAAGGGGGATCAAGCGAGCTAAGCACCGGTGAGCACGCACCCACACCGAGCATCACGTTGGGGTGGACAAGTGCCACCATCCGGGGGTCGAGCCCGACCACTTGGACTAGACTGAGGGCGGCTAGTCACCAGTGCACGGCCAAAACCGGCACAGTGGCCCCCTAAGGATCAGCACCCAGGAAATATGCAACTCCCCCAAAACACTTAAAGGCAAGAAAGCATGATGCAGGGCACGAAAGTGAGAATGTAGGAGCCATAGCATCTACTGCATCACAGAATCATAGAAAGACATGCAATGGCCATGTATGTGCCAGAGAGCTCTCGTAGGTACAGCAATAGCTTCATGACGCCAGAGGCTCCAGACAAGGTGGGCCCGCATAATGTCTCCCCAGGTACGTCCATTGTCATTTAACATGTACATGTGTGTGCAGAGTGTGGGAGACAAGAGGGCATAGAGCTGTGAGTGGCCAAAGAACTTCAACACTCCCTCATGACTCGTAGGCAAGCAACCCACACATATGAAGAGAGCAAGAGGAAGGAGATGGACAGAAGTACCAGAGATGTACCATGCAAATCAACCTGGGTCATGCGGACAGATGAGACCAACAAAGTGAACAACACTTTTGAAGACATTTTGGCTGAGGGCCTTTGTGAGAAAGTCAGCTCTCTGAGATCGTGTATCCACCCAGGCAACTTGGACAATGCGAGCAAGAATGAACACGCAAACAAAGTGATGCTCCACATTGATATGCTTGGTGCGTGAGTGGTGCATGCCATTTTTCTTGGCAATGGCCTTTGTGCTTTGGTTGTCACAACGCAGGGTGATGCTGCGGATGGGAACACGCAATTGTTCCAATCGATAACACAGTCAGACAGCCTCACATATGCCTACGCCAAGAGCAACACACTCAGCCTCAGCCGTGCTGCGGGCAACACACCCTTGTTTGCCACTTTTCCAGGAGACTACAATGCCACCAACCAGGAAAATGAATCCTGTTTGGCTGCGTGCGTGAGAGTCATGTGCCCAGACACTGTTTGTAAAGTCGTCCACCACAATGGAGGGCTCTGCACGAAAATACAGTCCAACACGAGTGGTGAACAAGGCATAGTGCACTACCTATAGGGCAGCCTCAAGATGGCGCTCACAGGGGCACTCGGAGAACTGAGACAAGAAGCTTACAACGAATGCAACATCAACACGCATGGTGGTGGCAAGGTACATCAGAGGACCAATGATCCAAAGGTAGTCGGTCACATTGACCATCTCCCCCAGCTTGGACACCTCGAGAAACTTCAGTAAGGACTGACCAGAGGGTGTCATAGGCATGGATGTTGTGGGGATTGCAATAAGAAGCCGTCCAAAGCGCTCCCCCAAGCTACAAACATATGCAGCCTGGTGAACATGCAGGGTACGACGTGCACGATCACGCTCTAACTCCATGCCGAAGAAAACAAGAGCCGGACCAAGGTCCTTCATCTTGTATGCCGCTTGGAGCAGGGACTTTGCAGCCACGACAGATGTGGCATCATGGGAGTCAATGAGAAGATCTTCCACATAGACGAGGATGGCGGTGAGTGGCTTGGTGGGGGCACTGAGGAATAAAGCAGGATCCACAACACTTCTTCGAAAGCCTCCCTTTTCCAAGGTAGCTGTGATTTCCTGGTTCGAGTAGTGTGGGGACTGCTTCAGGCCATAGAGGGCCTTGCACAACTTCCACACTTGGCTTGTTCCATCGGAGAAGCCGGGCTGCTGAATATGTAGATCTCCTCGTCCAACTTGCCATGGAGGAATGCATTGTTGACATCCATCTGCTCAAGCTCCCAGTCATGCTGAGCATCCAGACTGAGAAAAGCCCTGGTTGTGGTGTAGCGGCCGACTGGGGCAAAGGTCTTGTTAAAGTCAACACCAGGGATTTGAGAGAGTCCTTTTGCAGTGAGACGAGCCTTGTACCCTTCAACCGTATTATCAGTGTTCAGCTTGTGTCGGTATACCCACTTGGCTGCAATTGCCTTGCGACCTGGTGGGCGGTCCACAAGCTTCTTTACACCGCGCTCAAACAGTGCGGTGAGCTCAGCTTTCATGGCTTTCTGCCACAAGGTGGAATCAGAGGCCGTGCGGGCTGCCTCTATAGTCACTAGTTTCGAGGGAAGAGGGGAGAGACCACCAGCAGCAAAGCACGAGGCAACATACCCAACTACCGACAAGGAGAGAGCTGAGTGGAACTCTTGTTGAATGAGAGAGTAGCCAAGTGCTGTGCTGGGGTTCACCACAGAGGCAGTCGCAGACAATGCAGAGGTTGCAAGACAAAGAGCACGAAGACCAGGGTCACCAGAGATGACAGGGTGTGACTGAGATGGAAGTGCCCTGAGACGACCACCACGTGTGTAGGGTGAGACTGGCGGGACAGACGAGACAGGTGCTGTAGAAGAGGGACCAGAAGAGCGCGGGTGTACAGAGACTGAAGGAGAAGGAGAGTCAGCAATGACAGAGGGCTGAGAGAGGGCAGGAGGCGGTGCGGACATGGCACCAGGTTCAGAGGGAGAGGGCGAGGCACAGGGTGAGCAAGCAAAGGGCTGAAGAGAGTCAGATTTAGAGGAGATAGGGGACGGCACTGACGAAGGGGAGTCCAAAGGCGCAGTGGAGGCAGAGGAAGGAGGTCCCAAGGAGGGAGAGGAGCCCAGGGGCTCGGAGGAGGCAGGGGATGTCAAGGGACGCATCGAGGGGAGAGGGGAAGGCCTTGAGGGCAAAGGACCACCCCCACCCCGAGAGGGCAGAGAGAGGGACCCACCAAAATAAGGAGTATCACGTTCAAACAAGTGTTCAAAGAGGAGGGCATCGCGAGACCTGATGACGCGACAACGTGAAGGATCCCAGAAGCGTTAGGCTTTGGAGAACGGGGAGACCCCGAGAAAGATGCACAAGCGACCACACAGAGACAGTTTACCATCCCGTTGGTCCGCACGGATCCACACAGAGGCAAGACACCCAAGACACGAGCAAGGAGGAGGTCCGCACGTCGTCCTATCCAACGTTCAAAGCGCATGACAAAATGAGGGAGAGGGCCATACAGAACCTAGTTCTAGATCCAAGTCATGTAGGACATGGCTTCAAAGGAAAACAAGGGGGACTACCCAGAGGCAGAGAGAAGGGAGCGGACACCATCAGCAAGGGTACGGTTCCAACGCTCAGATACTCCGTTCTGCAATGGAGTGTGAGGGGCAGGGGACTCAATCTGAACACCATGGGACTCAAGGAAATGAGAGGTGGGACCACAGAATTCACCGCCCCGATCGCTACGAAAGACTCACACCGATCGGATACAGGCACGCTCTGCCTGAGGGAGCTAGGACTCAAGAGCATTAGTGACATCACTTTTGTGGCGAAGGGCGAAGAGCCAGCGGTAGCGAGAGAAGTCATCACTCAAGCACAGGACATAGCGACCGAGGCCACCGAGAACGTCTTGGGGCAAGGGACCCATGACGTCAGCATTGACAAGGTCAAGATGATGAGAGTTAGTAGACTCTTCAATGGAGAATGGGGAGCGGTGCATTTTGCATCTGGCACAGTCCAGACAGGAAGAGGTATAGGGAGGCGCAAATGTGGTAGGGTCAAGGCCGTAGGCACGCCGAAGGCGGAGAAGGCACTAGATGGCAGCAGTGTGGATGTGACAGAGGCGGTGTTGCAGGGGATCAGCATGGGCAGGAGACAGTGACAAAACAACGTGAACAAGAGAAGATGCAGCGAAAGACAATGGCAATGTGAGAGGAACACAAAACAGACGATCACAGCGCACGCCACGGAGAATGACAGGACCAGACGAGCAGAGGGAGACGGAGGCCAGGCCGCTGCTGGACGAGAAATTCATGCCCAGGTCGTCAAGGGTGGTCACAGAGAGAAGGCTGACTTCAAGGCCGGGCACATAAAGCCCATCCGGTAAGTAGACAGTGCCCCCAGGGCCGAGAAATCGGACGACACCGACACCTTGACCAGGGAGAATTTGGCCGGAGCCAGTGCGTATACAACGGATGGACCCAACGGGCCCAAGGGACACAAACGACAACCGACATGAGGTCATGTGATGCGTGGCCCCTGAGTGAATGATCCAAAGACCAGGGGATGCACGAGTGGATGGAAGAACAAGACAGACAGCAACGGTGCACTAGGAGGAGAGGAGAGAAGGTCCACCAAGACGAGTAGGAAACGTATGAGACTGCCACTGCTCGATCCAATCACGATCATCAGGCAAGACCCCTTAAACAACACCAGACGCATCACCATGAAGGGTGGCATCGGACTCACAGACAGACACACCCAACTGGCCACTCACACTCTCACCTCCTTGAGAGCGAAGGTGAAGCAATTCTACCAGCCAATGCTCAAGGGTGTGCTCCTCGTCTCGGCGGTCAGAGGAGTGGTCTCAGGAGCGGTCGGATGAGCAGTCAGAGAAGTGATGCCGTCGCGGGCCTAGGGAGACACTAAGTAGTGCGACGACGAGGGACCATAGTACTGAGGTCCGGGCGGCGGCGGTATCCAACCCCCAGGGCCGGTCGAGGACGATGACGGCTGGAGGAGGGCAAGGGTGGTGGAGAACGCCGAAGCTGAGGAGGAGGATGAGGAAGATGCAATAGTCATTGCTGTAGCAGTGTAGGAGGCAGTCACATCTGTGCGAGCCCAGCGAGCATGCATGGAGGATACGAGACGAGCATCGTCACAAGGCACCGTGCATTTAGGCGCAGAGTGCCCAGTGGCGCCACAATTCCAGCAGGGGACGTCGGCGGTCTCAAGAGAGGAGTTCTCGCCACCACGGCCACCTCCACGCCCTTTGCCTCCATTGCCATCCCCACGATCGGGGCCACCACCCCCCCCATAAGAAGCAGCCTAAGTGGGATAAACTGCTGCATGAGAAGAGGAGGAGGAAGAGGAAGTGACAGCTATAGGCGAGGAGGATGAGGAGGTAGTGACAGTAGCGAGGGCGGCACGGTGCATGCGCTTGTTGTGCAATGCGTTCCACCAATCGGTAAGACACGAGGCAATAAAGTCATAGAGAGGACCGTTCCCAGGCGGAGAGTTTGCAGGGACCAGGGCAGCAGCGAGCCGCTTGAACTGTACCTAAGAGACGTGAAGATAGAGGTCAGACAGCTGAGGGATGAGACCAGCAACAATGGAGAGGCATGCAGAGAGAGGGCCTGGCGTCGCCATGCCAACATCGTGCAATGGGCGCAGGCTGCGTGCCAAATACTCATCTGCACTCTCATCCGTTCATATCTGTAGGGTGTTGAATTGCACAGTGAGTGCACTCTGACTAGTCACAGTTTTGCGGCGGCAAATGAAAGCATAGGCACCAATGGGATCAGCAAATGTGCCACGCATAGGGTCTGCATTATACTTACCAATGTCATCGAGGAGGCTCTCAGAGTTTGCGTTGATGAGTGCCCGCACATCATGAGCGGCCTCAGTGGGTTGAGGTACGAACGGTGGCTTGGAAGGGGAGTAGTACTCCTAAAGCAGTTCACCCTGGGCCCACACGCTGGACTGCGTCTTTGAAGAGGTGAAGGTGAGTTTGGAGGTGAACGGGGGTGGTGGCGTTTCAAAGTCCCTCTGCCTAGCTGGGAGAAGAACACGGGCGAGGGCCGCTCTGGAGAGAGCGGGAGAGGAAGAATTGGGGCCACCGCCACTGGGAGGAACAGAAGAGTTAGCTGACGTCATCTCTTCAGTGGAAAGGACAGCAGCAAGGCCTGGGATGGCAAGAAGACGCTCGATGACTGCTGTAGCTACGGCAGCAGCTAGCTCTTGCTGGGTCTCACGACCCTGGTGGAGCTCATCTTCAACCTTACGAGGTTCTGCTTGTACCTCACTACGAGCTGCCTGCAGTGCCTGTATCGTCTCTTCTGGCCTTGGCATGATTAGAAGAGGCAAGGGTAAATGCAGGAAGAAGGGGGAAGAGAAGGATGAGAGGAAGTGCAGTGCAACACAGTGAAGTGCGCTGCATAGCGCACCGAGCTAGTGACGAGGTAGTAGTGTAAAGAGAGGGGGCACCACGGGGGCAGTGAAAGAGAAGAGGATGGCCACCCACCCTACAATTGGCATAGTGAGGCAAAGAAATCCTGTATCCGTGGCCCCAGAAACTCCGGCAGATGCCGATGCGGCAAGGACGCCCATGGCGACATGCGGTGTGATCGGTGTGATCTCTTGGGGAGTGCCGGTGGGAGTCAGTAGTGCTGCTACAGAGGACGTACGGATGGAGCCGACGGCAATGTACATTGCATCTGTGGCAAAGGAGGCTGTTGTGGTGACAGAAGCTGCCGTTGGTGTCACTTGTGTGGTGATGTTTGCAACGGCAGTAGCAAGCAGCGTGAGAGAAGCTGCAACGTGTGCGTAGGCCTCAGATGTACATCCAACCGCTGTCTGTGTCGGGGCATGGCAGGCTCTGGCTGTGGCTGCAAACGTGGCAAAATCACCAGCAGCTGCGTCATGAATGGCTCCAGCCAAGCTGATGGAGTCAGTGTGGACAGGAAGTACGGGGATCACACCTGGCACTTCTGGTGCTGCTGACGGCTCAGCGGATCCTGATGCTGCAGGAGCTAGGGTAGGAGGAGGAGCAACTGTAGAGGAGGGGTTGGACGACTGAGAGCCCCAAGGAGGGTGCATCCTTGGAGACAGAGGCGGTGATGGTGGCAGGTTGTCTACCGTGTGGAGTTGTTGGTTTATCTGCTCCTGACACTCCTTATGCTCGCTCTCAGTTGCTGCATCAATGTCCGCTTGCAAATACGAGTTGTCTAGCATGCAAAACCACAATGGAGTGTCGTCGTCGAAGACGCGTGAGTCCTCCCACCCACAGTCAGCGTGTTGAGCTGCTGTGCGCGAGGAGTCAAGCTTCTTGTCCGATGGACCATCGAGAGCCGGCAAATCCAGGGTGACGGAGTGGGGGCTGATAGTGCAGCCGAGAGTGGTGTGAGTGCAATGAGAGCACCATAGTGTGCACCAGGATTGATGTGATGCACGGAGAATTGTGGCACGGAGTAGAGAGACTCGGTCTGGAAAAATGGTGGTGCGAGAGTGATGACTGCTACACGAGAGAAGCAGGAGGAGCGATGTGCAAAGTGGAGAGCACTTGAGGGTGTGGCCCGCACCGAGGGGCTAAGCCAAGAGAGAGTGCATTGAGCGGCAGGGCAAGAGCTGTGTGAGAGTGTAGCCGAGCTACGCTGCTCCAATGTAGAGCCGAGCACCAAGATTGGTACAACGACACTTGCCCCTGTTGGAGAGAGCAGCACCGCACGCCGCTCGGCAGATGGTGGCAACAGTTGTCCGTGCGACAAGCACGGGTAATGCGGGATGCACATGGATGGGGATCCGCTATGGGTTCCGCCGGGAAGCTCCATCGACGGAGCAAACCGCAATGCCACTGCGGACATGGCAAGGAACGGTAGGTGGCAAGACTGCCACAGACTCTCGCTGCAGCGACTGCCACAAACAATAGTGGTGGTTTGCGGCAAGAACGCCGCGAGCTCGTTCGGGACGTGGGTTCCGCAACGATTGTTCCACAGAACGAGAATCGGGGAGCTGCAAGGGCAAACCCTTACCCAAGTGATCTTTGATTTCGACGAGTGACTTGATCCATGGACCACGTGCATGGATTTTCTTGCTAAGCGAGCACATCCACACACATGTCACTATAGATGCGCGATGGTCCACGCGAAGTAGACTGTTGCGCATCCAGTGCACCCGAGCTTGGTCTAGCAATTCCTACACGTAAAAAAAAGGACTACTTGAACAAGATACAATTGTGGATCAACCCAGGCACAGAACAAAAGCTAAAAATGGTAATGGTACGTTAAGGTAGACCATTGAACTCTGAATTTATTTAGGTGATACGTTTGAAATCGATGAAAGTTAGTTTTTGAAGAATTTTGACTAGCAAAAACTTATCAACACCAAAATCAACGAGTATTGGGATACTGCTCTCATACGAGAAATTTCTAGACAGCTTCCTAGATGAGCTGTGTGGAATGGGTCGGGCGAGCACAATGGAACACGAGACACGCCATGGATGCGGTCAATTCTTTTGCCTTAGAACTTAACTCACACCGAGACAGGTAGAGTAAGGGGAGCAAGCAAGCTAAGCACCAGTGAGCATGCACCCACACCGAGCATCACGCTTGGGTGGCCAAGTGCCGCAACCCGGGGGTCGAGCCCGACCTCTCGGATTAGACCGAAGGCGGCTACTCCCCAGCGCACAGCCAAAACCGGCACGGTGGCCCCCTAAGGATCAGCACCCGGGAAATATGTAGCTCCCCCAAAACACTTAAAGGCAAGAAAGCATGAAACAGGACACGGCAGTGAGAATGTACGAGCCATAGCATCTACCGCATCATAGAATCATAGAAAGTCATGCAATGGCCATGTACGTACCAGAGAGCACTCGTGGGTACAGCAGTAGCTTCATGACGCCAGAGGCTCCAGTCATGGTGGGCCCACATGAATTCTCCCCAGGTACGACCATCGTCATTTAATGTGTACATCTGTGTGCAGAGTGTGGGAGACAAGAGGGCGTAGAGCTGCGAGTGGCCAACAAACTTCAACAAGTACCCCAACTGCATCCCCATCTGGTCCTTCCCCTGCGTCTTCCCCCTCCACTTCTTCTGAGTCCACGTCAGTGCCTCTCAGTGCCCCACCACCGTCTGATGATACTCTGGCACAGTCTCCTCCACGTGCTATCGTGGATCCCTCTCAATCGGCCGTAGTACAACTGACTATGATTGTTGGTGAGACAATCTCCTCCCTAGTCACTGACGTACCCCTAGTCGTACGAGAGCTGTACACTCGTGGAGGGATACTCCGTTCACTCCCTCAGAATTCGGTCGCACAGTCCTCACACTCTTATCAGTGGCGCACCCGCTCCGATGCATCCTCTCCAGAAGATGGTTCTACTACCAGACCCACTGGACGTGATGCACTTGGACGTGCTGTCAATGTCGTCTACCCAAACTCAGCTATGGGCTACGCACTCGTCGCTCATGAGTTCCACAATGCTTTGCATGCCTCGGTTGCTAAAGAAGTCGCCGCCTGCTTTGCGGCAAGCGGGCCTTCTTCGCTCCCAACAGAGCCTACAACTGTCCGTCAGGCTAGGGAGGCAGCTGACGCTGATCTTTGGGAGCAGGCCATGCAGGAGCAGCTCACGGCCTTTAATGAACATGAGGTGTTTGAACTTGTTGATATCCTAGCTGGTCGCTGTTGAAGTTTGTTGGCCACTCACAACTCTATGCCCTCTTGTCTCCCACACTTTGCACACACATGTACAGATTAAGTGACAATGATCCTACCTGGAGAAGCGTCAGGAGAGCCCGTTCTGGCTAGAGCTCTGATGCCTTCAAGCTGCTGCTAGACCCAGGAGTGCCCTGAGGTACATATGTGGCTGTTGCATGAATTTTTCTATGACTCTGTGATGCGGTTGATGGTTAGGCTCGTACATCCTCACTGCCGTGCCCTTCATCATGTTTTCTTGCCTTGAGTACTTTACGCGAGTTGTCTATTTCCCGGGTGCTCATCCTTAAGGGGGCCACCCTGCCGGTCTTGGCCGAGCACTGGTGAGTAGCCACCCTCGGAATCTTCCGAGTGGTCGGGCTTGACCCCTGGGTGGCAGCACTGGCCCACCCGAGCGTGATGCTCGGTATGGGCTCGTGCTCACCGGTGTATTCTTACCTTGCTCGCTCCCCTCACTCACGTCTGTCTCGATGTGACGTGCAAGTTTTCTAAGGCAAGTGTTGGCCGCGTCCATGGCGTGTCTTGTGCTTTGTGACTCTCACCCGCCCTGTCTCACTTAATGCACCTAGGACGTTACCTAGAAACTACTGGTATCAGAGCGAGCAGGGGTGACCCCCTGCGACACATATGTCTTGGACCTATGCGTCAAGCGCCGAGGATCTCTCGGTCAACTGGGCGGTACTCCACATGCCGCAGCATCTCATCGGGCCCGTCGTCTCTTCGGCGCGTCCCATTCTTCCATCTCCGTGTGGCAATCTCGCCACCCCTGCACCATCTCGCACACGTAGTTCTAGTCCGGCCCACGTCATCGCTGTGCCCGTTACACCATCTTGCTCTCCCCTGGCTCTTTTCGGGCTCCAGTGCTAGATTCGCTCAGCCTCATCTCGCGTGCTCCATTTTCGGTCCACTGGCAAGTGATGCGCACCCCTGCCGTGACTCTTAGGCCAGTGCACATCCCACACTCTCTGAAACGTAGCAGTCTTGCCACAGCCCCGACCGCAGCAGCAGCTGACGTCGCCAGAGCTCTAGTTGCCTCATCTCTTTGATAGCTGTATCTCCACAGCAGCCACAACGGCAACGTCTTCTCCCCCAATTCTCGGCATTGCCCTTCTTACAGCGCAGAGGTACGGTTTGCTTGGTTAAGGACCTCACCGTGCACTTCGGTCTTCACCACCCTTCACCTTGTAGTGCTCCACCTACCTCTTACAATAACACTCTTTCCCACTGCACCTCACGCAGTTCTTCTCCCTTGCATCACACTACGCTCACGCAGCCGAGCCCCAGCTCTAAGTGTGGTGCTCTTAGTGCGTCTCTCTTAGCTGCACTAGCAGCCCTAATCTCCTTTCACGCTGGCTGATGACGACGACACCCCTCTGTGGGTGCACATGCTGGATCATTCCTACTGGCAAGAGGATGCTGACGCAGCAGCTGAATGCGAGCGGGAGGAGATAGATTGCCAGGTCTACACCCCGGACGATCTTCCATCGTCACCACCACTATCACCAAGAATGCAACCTCCTCGCAGCTCTCAGTCGATTGAACCTGCAGCTGCTCCTACTCCTACCATGCCAACGACAGCAGGATCCACCGAGGCATCGACGGGACCAGAGGTGCTTGGTGTGATCCATGTTCTCCCCATCCACATTGACTCCATAGGATTAGCAGGCGCTGTTCTTGACGCTGTTGCTGGGGCTGCGGCTGCCTTTGCAGCTACGGTCAGGGCCTGCCGTGCTCCTACTCGGACGGCCGTTGGCCGTGCAACCGAGGCATACGCAGGCACTGTAGCTTCTCTCACTTTGCTTGCACCTGCTGCTGCAAACATTGCCGCAGAGATCACAGCAGCAGCAGCAGCCTCTGTTGCCATAGCAACCTCCACTTCAGCAGACACCACGTCCAACGCGATTGGATCCATTCGGGCATCCACCGCCGCTGCAGTGTTGACGCCTACCGGTGCTCCTCGCGCCGTCACACCACACATCACCACCAGCGTTCTGGTGGCATTAGCTTCAGCTGCGGTCGTCGGAGCTACCGTCACGGGGCTTCTGTGCCTCACCGTGGCAGTCGTAGGGTGGGTGGCGGTCTTGTTCTCTTCTGTCGCAGCCGTTGTCCCGCAGCTCTTCACTCTGCTTCCGCGCCACTAGCTTGGTGAGCACTGCATTGCATCCCACGTTGTCTTATTGCATTCTCTCACACTCTCTACACCGTGTCAGTCCACTTGCATTTGGGGTTGTTCATCCTCTTATCATGCCTAGACCAGAGGAGACTATAGAGACCCTCCAGGCCGCTCTCAGTGAGGCGCAAGCAGAGCGTCGCAGAGCTCAGGATGAGCTCCATCAGGGACGGGAAGCACAGCACGAACTAGCGGCCACAATGGCCACATTATTCATTGAGCATCTCCACACCATTCCAGGCTTTGCTACAGCTCTTCCTACTATAGATTCAGGCTCAGCAGATTCGTCAGTTCCTCCCACTTGCGGTGTTTCCAACTCCTCTTCCCCTTCTTTCTCAGCAGCAGCCTTCGCCAGTGCTCTTCTCCCAACCCGGCAGAAATACTTCGAGACGCCACCACCACAGTTTACGTCCAAACTCACCTTCACATCCTAGGAAACGCGCTTCAGTGCGTGGGTCCAGGGTGAGCTACTGAGGGAGTACTACTCCCCTGCCAAGCCACTGTTTGTACCACAACCTGCGGAGGCCGCTCACGCTGTGCGGGCCCTCATCGACGCAGGACCCAAAAATCGCCTTGATAACATTGGTACGTACAACGCAGGACCTTCTCGCGGCACCCCTGCTGATCCCGGCGGCGCCTATGCTCTCATCCGTCGCCACAAAACAGTGAATGGGCATGCTGCCCACAGCGCCCTCACTGTCTAGTTCAACACCTTGCAGATGCGGACGGACGAAACCGCACATGAGTATTGGGCTCGCAGTCTATGCTTGTTGCGAGACCTTGGCAGGGACGCCCCCGGTCCTCTCTTAGCCTGCTTGTCCGTCGTTGTTGGCCTCATTCCTGAGTTGTCTAACCTGTATCTCCGCGTCTCTCAGCCAGAATTCAAGCACCTTGCCTCAGCACCTGTGCCTGCTGATTCTCCACCTAGGATCGGCCCCCTCTTTGCTTTTACTACCTCTCGTCTCACCGAATGGTGGAACGCCTTGTAGAACAAGCGCATGCATCGCGCCACATTTGCTACTATCACTACTTCCTCTCCTTCCTCCTCTGCCTCAGCGACCTCCACCTCTTCCTCTTCTCAAGCTATAGCACACTCAACCCTGGGTGCTTCTTGCGGGGGGGAGGTGGTGGTGGTTCTGGCCGTGGTGGTGGTCGTGGGCGCAAGGGGCATGGGGGTGGTCGTGGTGGCAAGAATTCGGCCCCCACTGCTGCTGAGGTCACCTGCTGGAACTGTGGCGCCTCCGGCCACTCTATGCACAAATGTCCTGCCCCTTGCGACGATGCGCGTCTTGCATCCTCCATGCGTGCTCACTGGGCCTGCACTGGTGTCACCGCCTACTCCGCTGCTTCTGCCATGACAGTAACATCTTCTTCCGCCTTCGCACTCTCCACCGCGCTTGCCCCCCTCCAACCGACACCACCTGCACCCAGCCCTTGGGGCTGATTTCCTCCACCATCAGGCCCTCCTTACTACGACCGCCCGTCCTCGCACTACCCCGTGCCCCACTGGGTTCGTGACAATGGGAACTTCACCGGCCGCTCGTCCATCTGCTCCTCGGAGCGCTCCTCTGATCACCGTGGCAAGGAACACACTCTTGAGCGTCGACTGGCAGAGCTTCTCCATCTTCGATCTCAGGGAGGTGAGAGTGTGAGTGGCCAGTCTTGTGTGTCTGTCTGTGAGTCCGATGTCACTCTTCATGGTGCTTCCTCTGGTGGTGCCCAAGGGGGACTTGCCTGCTCATCGTGTTTGGATTGAGGATTGGCAGTGTCATACGTTCCCCACTCGTCTCGGTTGTTTGACCTCCCTCTCTGCCCTTGGCACCGTCGCTGTATGTCTTGTCCTTCCATTCACTCGTGCCTCGCCTGGCCTCTGGATCATCGATTCGAGGGCCACACACCATATGACCTCCTGTCGTTCCTCCTTTGTGTCCCTCGGACCAGTTCAGTCCATTCGTTCTGTGCGCACTGGCTCCGGCCAGCTTCTCCCTGACCAAGGTGTTGGTGTCGTCCAATTTGTTGGTCCTAGTGGCACTATTTACCTCCCTGACGTGCTGTACGTGCCTGACCTTGAGGTTAGTCTTCTCTCTGTGACCACCCTTGACCAGGGCATGGACTTCTCGCCCAGCCGTGGCCTTGCCTCTATCTCTCTCCGCTCTTCTGGCCGTGTTGTTCTTCATGGTGTGCACTGTGATCGCCTGTTCTGTGTTCCTCTCATGCTGCCCTCGTCTTCCGATGCCTCTGCTATTGTTCATGTCGCTCCGTCATTGTCCCCTGAGCATGCTGATCTCCTGCATTGTCGCCTGCACCACATTCACACTGCCGCCATCCAGCGCCTTCTTCGCCTTCGGCCCGCCCACGGCCTTGACCCGTCCACGTTTGCTCCGCCCTGCACGTCCACCTGTCTTGACTATGCCAATGGTCAAATGCAGTGCTCCCCTTTCTCCACCTCTGACACCACAACCTTGCACTCTCTTGATCTTGTCCACGCTGATATCATGGGTCCGTCGCCCCATGACTTCCTTGGCGGCCTCGGCCGCTACGTCCTGTGCTTGACAGATGACTTCTCTCGCTATATTTGGGTCCTTGCCCTTCGCCACAAGAGTGATGTCACTGATGTCATTGAGTCGTGGCTCCCAGACGCTGAGCGTTCCTGTCTCCGGTCCTTGCACGTGCTTTGCAGCGACCATGGTGGTGAGCTCTTTGGCCCCACCTCTCGCTTCCTTGAGTCGCGTGGTGTTTGGCTTGAATCTTCTGCCCCTTACATCCCACAACAGAACGGCATCTCTGAACGCTGGAACCGCACTCTTGCTAATGGTTTTTGCTCCCTCCTATCTGCCTCCGAGCAATCCACTCTCTTTGCCTTTGAAGCCATGTCCTACATGACCTAGGTCTGGAATTGTGTCCCTCATGGTCCCCTTCCCCACTCCGTCACTCCCTTCGAACGCTGGGCTGGTCGGCGGGCGGACCTCCGCCTTGTACGCGTCCTGGGGTGTCTTGCCTCCGTGTGGGTCCCCACGGACCAACGAGAAAGTAAGCTGTCTCCCCGTGATCATCTCTGTGTCTTTCTGGGTGTCTCTCCGTTCTCCAAAGCGTGGCGCTTCTAGGATCCCTCCCGGTGCCGTGTCGTTGAGTCTCGTGACACACTCTTCTTTGAACACTTGTTTGAGCGTGACTCTCCCCGCTTTGGTGGGTCCCTCTCCCTGCCCTCTTGGGATGGGGGTGGTTCTCTGTCCTCTGGGCCTAATGTTCTCCCCTCTAGACGTCCCTCAATATCCTCTGTCTCCTCTTCAGAAGAGCTGAGCTGCCCCCCGCGTCGTCTCCCTCACTGTTTTCATCGTCCATGGCGTCCACCGCTCCTCTTGACTCACCTCCACCCAGTCAGTCTCCTGATTCTCCTGACGCTGTCTCTCTTGAGCCCTGTGCTCCCTCACCGGCTGCCTCGTCCTCTGCCTCTACACCCAGCGCCATGTCTGTGCCGCCTCCTATCCTCTCAGAGCCATCTCGTCCTGTTGACTCTCCACCTCAGTTTGTGCAGCCGCGTCCTGCTGCTCCTTCCTCGTCCGTGCGTGATCCGTCCATCCCACAAGTCTCACCCTATACCCATGATGGAAGCGCCTCTGGGCGCTTCCATCTCAGTCTCACCCTATTGTCTCTGGTGACCCTGGTCTCCGTGCCCTTGGTCTTGCTACCTCTGCCCTCTCTCCAGCGGCATCTGTCATGCACCCTAGCACCACGCTTGGCTACTCTCTTATCGATCAGGAGTTCCACTTAGCTCTGTCCTCCACCGTAGCTGGGTACGTTACCTCGTCCTTCGCTGCCGCTGGGCTCTCTCCTCTTCCTCTCAAACCACTGATTGTGCAGGTAGCCCGCACGTCCTCTGACTCCTCGTTGTGGGAGCAGGCCATGAAGGCAGAGTTGGAGGCATTGTCTAAGCACGGTGTAAACGAGCTTGTCGACCTCCTACCGGGTCGCAAGGCGGTTACTACCAAATAGGTGTACCGTCGCAAGCTGAATCCTGACAACACAGTTGAACGGTACAAGGCTCGTCTCATTGCAAAAGGATTCTCTCAGATCCCCCGTATTGACTTCGACGAGACCTTTGCCCCAATTGGTCGCTACATCACAGCCAGGGCTCTTGTGAGCCTGGTAGCTCAACATGATTGGCAGCTGGAGCAGATGGATGTCAACAATGCCTTTCTCCATAGCAGGTTGTATGAGGAGATCTATATGGTGAAGCCACCTGGCTTCTTAGATGGAACAAACCGGGTATGGCACTTGCGCAAGGCCCTCTATGGCCTGAAACAGTCCCCATATTGTTGGAACCAAGAGATCACATCTACCCTTGAAAAAGGGGGGTACAGAAGGAGCGCTGTGGATCCCGTGTTATTCCTCATTGCCCCTACCAAGCCACTTGTCACTATTCTTGTCTAGGTGGACGATCTCCTCATTGCCTCTCCTGACGCCGCATCTGTTGCGGCGGCCAAGAGCTTGCTCCAGGCGGCATACAATATGAAGGACCTTGGTCCAGCTCATGTATTTTTGGGTATGGATTTGGAGTGTGACCGTGGACGTCGCACCTTGCATGTTCATCAGGCCGCATATGTACCCAGCCTGGGGGAGCGCTCGCCCCGCTCCTCACATCAGTCCCCACGGCGTCCACTCCCATGACACCTGCTGGGAAGTCCCTACTGAAGTCCTTGGAGCAGTCCAAACTGGGGGAGACGGTCGATGTGACCGATTACCACCGTGTCATTGGTTCCTTGATGTACCTTGCCACAACCACGCGCACTGATGTGGCATTTGTTGTGAACTTCTTGTCACAGTTCTCCTACTGTCCTCCCGAGCGTCATCTCGAGGTAGCATTGCGGGTGGTGCACTACGCCCTCTCCATCCCTCATGTTGGATTGTACTTTTGTGCGCAGCCCTCAGTCGTGGTCGACGGCTTAAGAGATAGTGACTGGGCGCATGATTCTGATGGCCGTAGTCGAGCAAGATACATCGTTCTAGTCGGTGGCACTGCAGTCTCCTCGAAAAGTGGCAAACAAGGGTGTGTTGCTCGGAGCACTGCTCAGGCTGAGTATGTTGCTCTTAGTGCAGGCGCGTGTGAGGCGGTCTGGCTGTGTCGCCTACTGCAACAGTTAGGTGTTCCCATCCCCTGCATCACTCTGCGCTGTGACAACCAAAGCACAAAGGCCATTGCTGAAAACAGTGGCAGTCTAATTTCAGGCTGGCAGGTTTTCTCGGTGAGGCCTGCCAGACGGCCGACAGCCCAAACCCGGGCGTCGTCCGTTTTGCCTGAAAACTGGACCATACCATAATACCGACACTGCGAACGCAGCAGTGCAGTCAGAATCAGCTTGAAAAATAGTAGTGAGGAGTTATGGAAGCCTGAACCCAGGCAGGGCCCACGACGGTTTATGCTGCCGAACAGGGCCATGCAACATGCAACAGAAACCCTAGGCAGCGCATGACGATGCAGGGACGATAGTACGCGCTGGACGCATGCAGACAGCGACTGCGGTGGCAGTGACGGCCGGCAGCGCGACCGCCGAGGAGGCCTGCCGATGGAGCTGAACACGTCGCTGGAGAGAGGGGGCTCCAGCGAACTGCGAGACGACCTCAGCGTGCGTCCGCTCCACCGGATGACACTCCATCAGCGTCGAGTCTCGCCGTCAGTCATCTGCACGCCGATGTACACAAGCCGGGAGGACACAACAGAGCACAATGAGCGCAAGAAACCAATACTCCCCCATGACTCACAGGCGTAGTGTACATGGGCGGGTAGAGAAACGGTCAACATCAAGACTCCCACAAGGTACGTGGAGACGCGGGCAGAGACAAAGAGGGCAATTCACGGACGCACGCAGACTGAACTCACAGCCTTCTTGAACGAGTCCCGCTTCAGTGCCTTGGTCAAGAAGTCAGCCAGCTGTCGTGCAGTCTCAACCCATACGATGCTGATGCTGCCGTCATGCAACAACGAACGCACATAGTGATACTCAACATTGATGTGCTTTGTGCGTGTGTGATGCACACCGTCATTATCGGCGATGGCCATGGCACTCTCATTGTCACAATGCAAGGTGATGGATGTGACAGACTGACGCAACTCGGACAGCAGACGACGCGGCCACACACTCTCACACGCGCCTGAGCCAAGGGCCACGTACTCAACCTCAGCAGTGCTGCGTGCAATGCACCCCTGCTTGCCACTGCGCCAAGACACAGGTGTGCCCCCGACCAGAAAAATCCAGCCAGTTCGACTTTTACCGTCTGGACTGCCGGCCCAGTCACTGTCGGTGTAGCCCACTGCGACGACGGACGGCTGACGGCGGAACATGAGACCTCGCCGAGGGGTCGAGACGACATAGCGCAGTACTCGGATCGCGGCCTCAAAGTGGAGGTGACGCGGCTCCTGAGAGAACTGGGCCAGGAGGTTGACGGCGAACGCGATGTCTGGACGCGTCGTCGTCGCCAGGAACATCAGTGACCCGATGACCCGCAGATACGTGGTCACATCAACTGGCTCCCCCACAACAGCTGGGTCGTGACTTTTCAGCTTCACCTGGCCATCGGGTGACATGGGTGAGGATGCGCTAGGCACGAGGGGCAAGTCCTCGGCGAAGCGAGTGGACAGGGTCTGCACATAGGCAGCCTGGTGGACGTGCAGGATGCCCTGGGAGCGATCATGCTCGAGCTCCATGCCCAGGAAGACTCGGGCAGACCCGAGATCCTTCATCTGGTAGGCGGCGTGCAGCAGGTCCTTGACGCGCTGGATGGCTGCCGCGTCTGGCGACGCAATGAGGAGATC
>SZWC01006506.1:2077-56817 GCA_023375785.1 Penium margaritaceum
TGCGTGCGTGCGTGCGTGCGTGCGTGCGTGCGTGCGTGGACGAGCGAGGGAGAGGGGATGAAACGGGAAAGGAACCGGGGCGGGCGGTGGGGGGGGGGGGATGCGACAGTCCAAAAGCAACAGCAGGAGAGGGTCCAGGAGTAGGGACTGTGGCATGGGAGGGAAGGGAACACCCCTGGGAGGGAGGGGGATGGGTGGGGAGGGACGGAGAGACAGAGAACGGGGAGGTAAGAAAGGAAGAGTGACAAGGGATAAAGGAAATGCAGGCAAGGATCACGGGCTAGAAGATTGGGCAGAGAAAGGGAAGAAAGGAGCAAGGGAGGTTAGGAGGAAAGGAGAAAGCAAAGGAGGGAGGGAAAAAGAGAGAAAGGGAGTGAGGAGGGGAGGAAAACAGTGGGAGCCAGGGAGGGAGGCAGGAATAGAGGGAGGCGGGGAAGGAGGGAAAGAGGGAGGGACGGACGGACGGACGGACGGACGGACGGACGGACGGAGGGACGGACGGACGGACAGACGGACGGACGGGCCGACGGACGGACAGAGGGGAAGGCAGGGGTGGAGGGCGGGGAGAGGTGGAGGCTTGGAGGAAGCCAAAGAGAGGGTTACAGCCGGGAGGGGGTGGAGAGAGGTGAAATGGAAACGTGGCGCAACCAAGCTCAGAGGAAGCTGGCACTCGCCCTTTCTGCAATGCTGTGTGGATCCGTCGCCTGCCCTCTCCTTGCCCTGGGCTTTGGCCGGTTCCCTCCACCCCCGCCGCCCCCGGACCCTGCCGCAGCAGGGGCCCCTACCAGGCCCAACCCCACACCACCAACGGGGCCGCCGGTAGCAGGCCCTGTTTGGGGCATGCCAGGCAGTGAGCCCCCCGGGGGGCCGGCGACGGGGTTGGCGCTGCTGGCCGAGGGGGTGGGCGCAAGCCCTGCCGGGTGGACAGGGCCACTCCCTTTTCCTTGGTGGTGCTGATGTTGGTGGACTGCTGCTGCTGCTGCTGCTGCTGCTGCGCCGTAGGGCATCATGCCCTGCGACTGCTGCAGCGTTGGCTGCTGCTGCTGCTGCTGCTGCTGCGCCAGCGGCTGCCCAAACCCCTGCAGAGAAGATCAGGGGAGGAGGGGAAGGGAAGGAGGGGAGAAATCCAGTGGAGCATGAGGGACGGGAGAAGAGAGAGCTGCAAGACTAGGGATGAGTAGAATGGTGAGGCAGGGTGGGTGAATGGGGAGGAGGCAGAGAGATGGGGGCAGAGGAGGAGAGTTGAGGAGAATGAAACAAGAGAGGGCAACAAAAAATCAAGATACATTGGCCTGCGCGGCAGTGAAAGTGCAGCAGACCGTGCGCTGTGTGCACTGACAGACAGACAGCTGTGTGCACTGGCAGACAGAGAGCTGTGTGCACTGGCAGACAGAGAGCTGTGTGCACTGACAGACAGAGAGCTGTGTGCACTGACAGACAGAGAGCTGTGTGCACTGAGGCAGGTGTGTGCGGTGGCAGTTCATAATTAGCAGTTCCTACAGCACCACACCTACACCACCACACCTACAGCACCACACCTACAGCACCACACCTACAGCACCACACCTACAGCACCACACCTACAGCCACACCTACAATACCACACCTACACCACCACACCTAGACCACCAAACAAAAGCGCTGCACCATCCATTGCACGAAGGAGATGTAGAGGAAAGAGGAAAAGCGTGGCAGGTGCATCCCCTTGCGACAACACGCACGGAGAGTCATAGGGCACCCCCTCGCAAACGCGATGGCACGAGAAATCCATCCCACTGACCATGCGAAACAACCATCCCACTGACCATGTGAAACAACCATCCCACTGACCATGTGAAACAACCATCCCACTGACCATGTGAGACAACCATCCCAATACGGCACCACCTTACCCAACGCTTGCTTGGCGCACAAGAGACCACAGTGCAGTCTCTTCATTGCATGGCATGCTCCCATCACTCCCACACTTCCCATCACTCACATATTTCCTTTGAGTGTGTGAGTGTGTTTGTTTTTGCGTTAGTCTGTTTGTTTTTGCGTTTGTGTGTACGTCTTTGCGTTTGTGCAGGGATAGAGACAGAGACAGAGACAGAGACGGAGACAGAGACGGAGATGGAGACGGAGACAGAGACGGAGATAGAGGCAGAGACAGAGACAGAGATAGAGACAGAGACAGACACAGAGACAGAGACAGAGACAGACACAGAGACAGAGACAGAGACAGAGACAGAGACAGAGACAGGGACAGAGACAGACACAGACACAGACACAGACACAGACACAGACACAGACACAGACACAGACACAGACACGGACACGGACACGGACACGGACACGGACACGGACACCGACACAGACACAGACACAGACACAGACACAGACACAGACACAGACACAGACACAGACACAGACACAGACGCAGACACAGAAGCAGCTAGCTGTTCCTGCAAGCAGCTTTGCCGGCGGAACGACTTGATGCGCTCAAACAAACGAATTCAGCATCTTGACAGGCGCGAGCGACAGGAGTGGGGACTGCCGTACTGCAGATGCCCCTGAGTTGGTCCGAGCGCGAGGTGGCGAACGGGGAGCAGCAGGACACTGATGGCGAAACAGCGCTGAAAGAGTTCAAACGAATGGAATGGAACAGAGGGATGCCTATCGGTCGACGGAACGGGACTGAGATCGCGATTGGAACGTGGCAAAGGAAGAAACGGAACTCCTGCTGCGAGCAGAAAATGCCCCCCGAGGGGACCTTGTGAATCCGTTCGGCTGACGACGATCTCTGGCGGTTGCGCCGGCGAGCTGAAGAGAGTGCGGGGAGGAGGAGAACAGAGAGACAGAGGTTGAGCTGCACATGTCCCTCTGCCTCTACTACTGCTGCGTTGCACTGGCTTGCTGGCTGGCTGGCTGGCTGGCTTGCTGGCTGAATTCGGTGTCAGGCCACTTGGATTTGAGACTGGTTTGGCTGAGTGAGCGATTCGTTGGCTGGCTGGTTTTGCTGTCTGGCTGTTGGCTGGCTGGCTGGCTTGCTGTGTGACTGGCTGCCCAGCATGAGGTTGGACAAAACCTGCTCTTGACTGAATGAGGACGAGCGGAAGTCTTCGAAGAGTGGATCTTCAGATGACAGCCCACAGCCTGCACTGCATACACTGCCATGGTTATGGAGCTGCTGCTGCTGCTGCTGCTGCTGCTGCCGCCACTGCTGCAACTGCTGTTGCCCGCCAGCCAGGACGCCAAGACTTCAGAGATGACGTAGGATTGGATGAGCCAAAAGCAGGAAGAAAGAGAGAGCATGTCTACCGAACAAACGGGAAGGGAACAAGGTCCATGAAGTGAGTCAACGTGACACAACGACGCGGCATTTCAGGAACATTGGATCGTACCTCTTCGATGGTGGTGCCCCGTACCCTTCGCCTCTGGGGCTCGGCCTGCGCGGGTCTCCAGGGGAGGGGCTCCGGCGGCGCTTCAACTCCCTGTCCCGCCCACCCACTTCCCTCTCACCTGACTTCTCTCTGTCCCTCTCCGGTTCTCTCTCCCTCTCCCGATCAAAAGCCGGCTCCCTCTCCCGGTCCCTGTACCCTTCCTTCTCCCTCTCCCTCTCCCTGTCCCTGTCCCTGTCTCTGCTCCCATCCCTACTCCTATCTCTGTCTCTGTGATCTCTATCACGGTCCCGATCTCCATCGTAATCCCTGCCAGCATCCCTGTCCTTCCCGCGCCCTCTCTCTCTCTCGCGGTCCCGGGACGGACCCCTTGCACTCTCCCTCTCCCTCTCCCTCTCTCTGTCCCTGTCCCTCTCCCTGTCCCTGTCCCTGTCCCTATCCCTTCCCCGTTCCCGCTCCCTGTCAACCTCCCGCTCGCTCCTCTCATCGTATCGCCTGCCAAACTGATCGAGCTTGACGCGTGGCGCGTCGTCGCCGCCGTCTCTCGAGCTCCCACGTGGCGCGCTCTTGTCCGAAGCCGGCCCAGGTGCCGCGTCGGGAGAACTCCCGGGCGCCATCCTCGTGTCCGCGTGTCTGTGCGTGTGTGTGCGCGCGCGCTCGTCTGCGCCTGAGCTTGCATATATGGGCCGCACGGATCCGAGACCTTCAGTCGTTCACGCTGCCGCTAACGCTCCTGCAGCAACCGCCGNCCCGTTCCCGCTCCCTGTCAACCTCCCGCTCGCTCCTCTCATCGTATCGCCTGCCAAACTGATCGAGCTTGACGCGTGGCGCGTCGTCGCCGCCGTCTCTCGAGCTCCCACGTGGCGCGCTCTTGTCCGAAGCCGGCCCAGGTGCCGCGTCGGGAGAACTCCCGGGCGCCATCCTCGTGTCCGCGTGTCTGTGAGTGTGCGTAGCTGTCTGTGCGTGTGTGTGCGCGCGCGCTCGTCTGCGCCTGAGCTTGCATATATGGGCCGCACGGATCCGAGACCTTCAGTCGTTCACGCTGCCGCTAACGCTCCTGCAGCAACCGCCGCCGCCGCCGCCGGCGGCAAAGTTGCCCCACCGGCGCTGCTCGCCTGCCGCCGATGCTGGCAAGTCGTTGCCGTCCCCAACGGTTGGCCAATTCGACGACCACTTCAGATTGCAACAACCAAATGGACCCTAAGCACTACCGATCAGGTCTGGTCTCCAGACAGCGCTGAAAGCCTCACCCGGTGAAACCCCCAGTGATCTCCCGCCAGCTCCCTCGTCCGGCACCTCCCTTCAAGCCCGGGCTTGCACTGCTCCCCAGCAAGCATGAGCGGTCACTTCCCTTAAGGTCGGCAGCGTCGGTCGTCCGCTTCGGCTGAGACAACGTCAGGACAAGAAGCGGCATCCCGCGGACAATTGGGGGATGAACCGTGGGCCCCGCTGAACAAAACGCCTGAACCCGGTGCCGGAAAATCAAAGGCGGCAATAACGGTAGCGCGAGCTGGCCTCTCCTCATGGTTTGAACGGGTCCCTGGCCTGTGGGAAATTCGTCGGGATGGATTGAGGGTCGGAGACCCTCAATTGCCACGGTTTTGGCCCAATGGGCCAAGCTTCCCGTACCAATTCGTTACATTGGTATCAGAGCGCCAGGGCTCGAGTCACTCTGTGGACGTTGAAGGCGGGTCCACTCCTAGGTGGGAGGAGTGTAGCGCGGGCCGGCCTCTCATCATGGCTTGAACGGGTCCCTGACCTATGGGCGATTGGTCGGGATGCATTGAGGGTCGGAGACCCTCAATCGCAGTGGTTTTGGCCCAATGGGACAAGCTTCCCGTACCAATTCGTTGCATTAGTATCAGAGCACCAGGGTTCGAGTCAATCTATGGACGCCAAAGGCGGGTCCACTCCTAGGTGGGAGGAGTGTAGCGTAGGCCGGCCTCTCCTCATGGCTTGAACGGGTCTCTGGCCTGTGGGCGATTGGTCGAGATGGATTGAGGGTCGGAGACCCTCAATCACCGCGGTTTTGGCCCAATGAGCCAAGCTTCTCGTACCAATTCGTTACAATAGCCAGATGCCATGCACTGCCCTCAACTTTTCCGTGCTTAATTGCGGACCATTGTCAACAAATTCCTCTTCAATGAATGTGTGACTAAAATTCAAGATTTCTGAATATGTGTCTGTAAAAGGCATTCGACAAATACCCTCATGTTTTTGGGGGTGGAAATTGTTCAGAAAAGAGGAAAGAGAAAGAAATGATAGAATGGTACGACTTGAGTCTTTTTGCCAAACGGGACGTAACTGATAAATAGTCGAATTTGAATTTTCAAAAAAAAGAGTGCATGCATACAAATTTGGAAACAATAATGACGTATGATTGGGATCTAAATGTTACGTACCAGACGTACACGAGTCCCTAATCTTCTGAGTGGGCATTTTTGTTATTACACAAACAGTCTGTTGCGTCGTGAGACTGCGATATTCATTCCGACAGTCGAGGACAAACCGGCCAACTGCCCCGCCCTCGGCGAATCTTCATGAACATTCCGACAACTTTGACCACTCTCGTGAATCTACGATAGAAGTATCACGACCTTTCGGCCGACTTCTCGACGAACCGAGACGAACCTGGATTCATAAGGATGCATCCCGCATCTTCACTGTCGATTCTCAAAGGCCCTCGATTACTCGGCGGACCTTCTCGAATCTGACCACTCACGGCGCGACTCCACACACGTTGCTCGACAATCGACCCAACGACCCCGACTATGCCTCATTTGTAACTCGACACTTGAATATATGTCTTCTATCATTCCGACTTGTCATCAAAGTACACTTACTGCTAATTATAGATTGCTCAAGTGTCCCAAATTCTGAATCGTGTTTTGCCTTGCAACTTCTACCTGTTCACCATCTATGCTCCATTCAACATAACACTTGGTATCAAAGCGCAGCGATGCTGGAGACGCATCCGACTACTTTACCCATCCAGAGGACTACCTCGCACAAACCGTTAGCACACCTTGCACGTTAAGAGTTTGCAAACTTCGCGACTATGCTGTGAAACGAGCAAGCGCAACCAACGACCAACAACGGGTCTTCGGCGATGACTTCGATGATGGAGGAGCAAAACGTGCCGATGAACGCGAACCCTGAAGCGACAGCGAATGTTGGCATGGCAGGGAATGCGATAGCTGGACCAACCCCTACAACTTCGACGACCAACCCGGTCCCGGACCCAACGGCGGTAAACCAGCCGACCCTACCAACAACCTCGATGACGACTACAGGAACGAACGGTGGCAGTGGATGACATGCGCGGATCAACAAGGAACTAGCGAACCGGATTTCTGCACTCGAGGGGATCAAGAGCCATCTGCTCCAACAACTCAACGTTGCAATGGAGGCTCTTCGCAACACAAGCACACGAGAAGTGGTGCTCTTCGAGAGAAATTCCCAACTCTCAAGCAAACCCAAAATTCGTCCGGTCGCACGAGAACTATTCGATCCTGCAAACTTGAAGGGACCAACGGTTCAGATATGGTTGACGAGTTTGGAGGTGTACTTAATTGCTACTGGGGTGAACAACGATAAAAAAAGTTGACCTCGCGCCCGCGCGTTTGCGTGGCACAGCGCTAAGTTGATGGTCCGATCTAAAGACCATCCAATGACAGCAGAAGATAGGCGGAGCATCATCAATGGCCAACAGCAACTGTCTGATATTACCGACCGCAGGTGTTCTGCCCTTGGAGCATATCAACCCACAGTGGCAAGATGCGCTGATGCCACCAACCGACTGGAACGAATTCTCGCGCGCGATGCTCGCATGCTTCGGATGACTGAATGAAAAAGTATGACGCACGGTACAAGCTCCAACATCTCCGCCAGCAGTCCAGCGTGGCAGAGTACACGTGAAGATTCATCAAGATCATCACCGAAGCAAACATCGCCCTCGATGAACGCTGTTTTCACTACAACAACGGCCTCAAGCGAGATATCCGGCGAGAAATAGCCATTTTCAGCATCCAAAACGACTCATCGCACATGATCGCAATAGCAAAAAGGATTGACAGTGCCGACTACAACGCTCGGATCCAGGAATCCTATGGTTCATGACCTCCTAACCACAATTATCGTGGAAACAGAAACAACCAATTGGCGGACTCCTCGACCCAGATGGAAGTGGATGTCGTGGATCGGAGAGAAACACGAACTTGCTACACCATCAGAAAAGTCGGACACATCGCTCGCAAGCACTTCAGAGCAAGCAGCAAGCCAAAAACGAGGGAAAGTCATGGAAAAGTGAGTCACGAAGCGGCAAGGGGCAGGAGGAAAAGGCGCAACTCTTGTCCGTAAGGTGCAAACTACGCCGAATGATCACCAATCTGAACGGCCTACATCACTGCAGAGGGATTATGAGATTGCAAAGTTTGAGGGGTACGAGGACGACCAACCAGCGATACTGCTAAAGGTTCGGCCTTGAGGATGTTTGACGAACAGATTGCTACCGACATTATTAGATGGAGGAGCTTCACACGGGTTCGTAAGCAACAACATAGTCCGCAAACTGGGTTTGCAAACCAAACTAGGGGTATTTGAAGGGAAAACCGTCGACCGGTTATTGCAAATACGGAGACTCTGAGAACCACTCGGACTACAAGAGGGAGATCCACGGGAGGTAACAGTCTGGAGGTATTGACCAATGAGCGATCACAAAATTATCCTCAGGCGAGATTTCCTGTACCGCACAATCCACAAGTCGGCTAGAACAACGACGACGTCTACGTGGAGATCAACAGTGCCAAACAACTTTCGCGTACGGAACGTAAGCCGGCAGCGAAAGCAATAGAGGTGAAAGCAGCAGACAAAGCCGCATTTGCCAAAAAGGGACAATCTGTACAACCGATACCACTCAACATGGTCAAGCACTATATAGGACAAGGAGCTCGTGCGTGGCTCATACATATCGAGCCAGGCAAAAAAGCGGAAGTGGCAGCACCTGACTCATCATCCTCAACGACCTCATCAGCCTCGTCGGCATCAACCAAGTTTGCAATGGTACCTGAAGAATTTGCACCGCTCATCCAAGAGTTTGGAAACATCTTCTCCAACAAACTCTCGAGAACCTTACCTCCTCAACAAGACATCGACCATCGCATCGCACTGAAGCCGGACATTAGATTTACAATTCGAGGGGCCTATCGGATGAGCAATCACGAGCTAAGCTAGGTGAAAAAGCAACTCGACGAGATGCTCGGTTAGGGGTTCATCCGTCCATCCACGTCACCATACGCCACACCAGTATTATTTATAAAAAAGAAAACTTGTGAGATGCGGATGTGCATGGACTATCGGCATTGAACGACGCTACCTTCTTCCCCAAGACAACCTTTTTTTCCAACTTCGAGGAGCTCGAATTTTCAACAAAATTGACTTGTATAGCGGTTATCACCAGATACACGTGGCACACGCCAACATCAAGAAGACGGCGTTCGAAACTCGCTATGGACATTTTGAGTTCACGGTAATTCTGTTCGGACTGACGAATGCCCCGGCAATGTTCATGGCGGCAATGAACACCATCTTCCGACCATATCGTGATGATTTTTTTGTGGTGTACCTCGACGAAATTCTGGTGTAATGTCGTACCCCGAAGGAGCACGATGGACATCTTTGAAAAGTTCTGAAATATTCACAAAGAGAGAATTTTTTAGAAAACTCTCGAAGTGCGACTTTGGTCACTGTTCGATCAAGTTTTTTAGCCACGTCATCAACGGTGGACGGATCACCATGGATTTGAAAGAAGTGGCAGCAGTCGGTGATTGGCCAACGCTGACCAATGTTCGAGAAATTCAAGTGTTTCTCGGCTTTTGCAATGACTACCGGTGATTTGTACGGGATTACGCCCGATTTTCAGCGCCTCTTGCCAACCTCACTCGATAAGAAAATGAATGGCAATTGGGAGACATTGAAAAAGAACCGTTTACCGCTTCGTGGAACACTTTGACCCCAGCGCCAGCCCAATGATTAGACGGTCCAACAGTCGACTACATCATGGCCACAGAGCCATTGGCACAGTCCTCTTTCAAGACCACGACAACAGCGAGTAACCGCCTACATGTCTCAAAAATTGCGAGGACCGGAACTCAACTACACTGTACACGAGAAGGAAATGCTGGTGGTCGTGCACGTATTCAAGACATGGCGGTATTACCTAGAGTGTCGCCGATACATCGTGCGCACCGACCACCATGCATTGAAATATTTGAAGACGTAGCCAAACCTCAGTCCACGTCAAACCCGATGGATGGAGTTCCATCATTTCGGGTTTGAATATGACATGGAGTACCTGCCAGGCAAAATCAACCCGGTAGATGCACTCAGCCGCCGACCAGATTTAATGGCTGAGATGGCAACACTACAGTTGCAGCGAGACCCATACCTCATGCGACTGTTCTTACAAGGCTACAACCATCACGTTGGACATGACAAGGCAAACGGCGAAATGGCTGATATATCCGCGCAAGCGTCAACAAAAGCCTGAGATATCCGTAACTTAAATATAAACCACGCCATATCCAGTAAGTTAAAAAAAACTACGCCATCTCCATTTTTGTGGCCATGCCCGATCGGCGATTGAAGTCGCCGATCGAGCGAAGCGAGGAGGGTGATGTGTCACCCCCGTCGCTTCGCTCCCGTCCCCCCCCCTGCGAGAATCGCGATCGAGCGAAAACGCCTTTTTCAAATTTGTCTTTTCGGAGAAGCAAACCCCTTTTTTATCCATTCAAACTGCTTTCAAACCCTACTCCAAATTACACTCGGGGTTTAGGGTTTTATTTTTGTGCGGGCTCCTGCTGGGCCCTACGGTAGCGGGGCCCAGCAGGTTCCCTTTCAATGCATGGGGTGTTTCGGACCCCCCATCCAAAATATCGCAAACCTTTGTGAGAAAAGTCGCAAACCCCTCAATAGAGGGGTTTGTGATTTTCTCTCATGTTGACGACGTCAGCATATTGTCGCTGGATGGCATGCGGCGTCAACATAACGTGTACATTTGGATATAGCTTAGTTTTTTGTGTGCTCGCTGGATATAGCATGAATAAATAAGTGAAAACTTCTGAAATTGGATATGACGTGGTTAATGTGCGAAACGTGGATATGGCGGTAGATATCGAGAATTCTGTGGGTATATGGACACTCCCCCGTAAGGCAAAATTTTGGTACGACGTACCCTATTGGCGACGGCACTTCATTTGCCAAGTGGTCGTTCCTCCGAGGACGAGTTTCACCGTATGCTCCTCAAAGAAAGCCATGACACAGGACAATTCAGAGACGACAAGATGCTGAAGAAGCTGGTAAAAAATATTGGAGGGACAAAATGCAATCTGACGTGGCCAACTTCTGCAAGTCATGCGACACATGTCAAAGACAAAAATTACATTGCACACTGCCACCCGGATTTCTGCAACCACTCCCTACTCCGATGGAACCGTGGACCGATATCCCCATGGACTCCGTCACAGGATTACCAGCCACACCCGAGGGATATGACGCAATTCTCGTGGTCATCGACAGATTTTCCAAGATCTATCCCGACAACGACCAGTCACCGCCGAGGGAAGACCACAACCTTTTTTAAACAACATCGTGCAACTACACGGCGTATCGAGAACCATCACGAGCGATGGAGACGGTTGATTCACCAATCGTTTTTGGCATGAACTGATGACTGGCTGTGACAGTATAATTAAACTTTCAACGGCGTTTCATCCTCAAACTGGCGGTCAAACCGAGCGGACAAACCAGTCACTCGAACAACTTTGAACACTATGCGAACCTCATGGGACGGATTGGGCAAAAAAACTCCCGGCCGCCAAAATCACATATAATTCGGCAGTTTCCACCGCAACGGAAAAATCTCCGTTTGCAGTGATGTATGAGAAAATTCCCGCCACACCAACCGGACTACAAAGTTACAGCAGCATTCCCACTATTGATGTTCAACACCGAGACTTCACCACCATCTAGGAGGAAACACGGCAAACCATCACAAAGACACAAGCAACGATGGAGCGAGCAGCTGAACGACATAGCATCGACGACATATTTGCTACTGGTGACAAAGTCCTTATCAGCTTGGCAAGCATCAAACTCCACGGAGCCGGCGGTTTGAAGCTGAAACCCCGGTGGTTAAAACCATTTGGGATCGAGCACATGCAAATCCCTGTGGTTGCGTGAATAAAACTCCCCGACACTATGCAAGTTCATCCAGTGTTCCATGTCAGCAGACTCAAGTACTACCGAGACCCCAGAGAGAACTTCCCAGGAAGGGATGTCCCTCCCCTGCCCCCCGTTCAAGTGGGCGAGGACACAGAGTACGTAATCAAAGATATCCTTGGCTACCGACGATGAGGTAAAAAAAACAGAGTATCTTGTCAAGTGGCACGGATATGAGGCCGCGCATAGAAGTTGGGAACCCTACGACAACCTCTGATATGTCGATAACCTCATCGATGGAAATTACCACCGTCGCCGGGCCACATCTGTACGTCATGGCTAAAAGGGGAGAAGTGTTACGTACCAGAAGTACACGAGTCCCTAATATTTTGATTGGACATTTCTATTATTACACAAACAGTCCATCGTGTTGCGAGACCATGATATTCACTTTGGCAGTCGAGGACAGACATGGCCAACTGTCCCGCCTTCAGTGAATCTTCCCGAACCTTCCGACAACTTCGACCACTCTCGCGAATATACGACAAATGTATCACAACCTTTCGGTTGACTTCTCGATGCATGGAGACGAGTCTGGATTTATAAATATGCATCTCGCATCTTCACCATCAATTCTCAAAGACCCACAATTTCTCGGCTGACCTGCTCGAATCCGGCCACTCGGGACGCGACTCCACACACGTCGCTCGTCAATTGACCTAACGACCATGACTAGGCCTCATTCATAACTTGACACTTGTATATATATATATACCCTACTGCTCTTGGATTTTGATATTAATTGTTTTTTAAGTTGATTGAATGTGATACACTTTTTCATTCAATGAATTCTACATACCATATAAATAGTTGAACTTGAATTTTATGTGGAAGGCTAAAGGATTTGAAACTTCAATGATGTTTTTCTCCATATTAAACGTTGAAATCAAGGTACCATTTGATGCAGATTCGACCATTAAGGACTACCAAAAAATTTCAAATCTGAAGAATCTCATCTAATTCATACATTTTATAATTCACAATTTTCTATTCGTTGAAATCCAAGAGCAGTATGGTGTGTGTGTGTGTGTGTGTGTGTGTGTGTGTGTGTGTGTGTGTGTGTGTGTGTGTGTGCGATCATTCCAACACTTGTCATCAAAGTATAATTACCTCTAATGATAAATTACTCAAGCGTCCCAAATTCTAAATCATGTTTTGCCTCACAATTTCTACCTGTTCACCATCTACGCTCCGTTTGGCATAACACTCAAGCACTTGGGGCCAGTGCCATGTGCGAAGCTGGGACATGAGTGGCTCCTTTGAGAAGCTACACCAAGGAGTTAGGGGGTTTCATGAATATGAAGTCACTTCTTTACAATATTCCAACACCGTTCAGAAGTCGACCAAACTTTATCTGAAGATCGATGTGGCTATTATTTTGTTCCTGATGTACACGATTCCCTAAACTATACAAGTGGGAATTTATGTCATTATATTCATGATCCACCGCACGTCAACTTGGGGATTTTTACGCTGTTTGGCCGAGGGCATCTTTGGAAATACCCTCACCTCCGGTATCTGTTCCAAAAGGTTATAACCACTTCGGACACCTTCCAGAAGGTTCGACAGAAGTGTCGCGAACTATGTTTTGATTTTGTTTGATCGACTTCCCAACAACGCTTACAAAAGTGCGCTTTGATNTGTGTGTGTGTGTGTGTGTGTGTGTGTGTGTGTGTGCGATCATTCCAACACTTGTCATCAAAGTATACTTACCTCTAATGATAAATTACTCAAGCGTCCCAAATTCTAAATCATGTTTTGCCTCACAATTTCTACCTGTTCACCATCTACGCTCTGTTTGGCATAACACTCAAGCACTTGGGGCCAGTGCCATGTGGGAATCTGGGACATGAGTGGCTCCTTTGAGAAGCTACACCAAGGAGTTAGGGGGTTTCATGAATATGAAGTCACTTCTTTACAATATTCCAACACCGTTCAGAAGTCGACCAAACTTTATCTAAAGATCGATGTGGCTATTATTTTGTTCCTGATGTACACGATTCCCTAAACTATACAAGTGGGAATTTATGTCATTATATTCATGATCCACCGCACGTCAACTTGGGGATTTTTACGCTGTTTGGCCGAGGGCATCTTTGGAAATACCCTCACCTCCGGTATCTGTTCCAAAAGGTTATAACCACTTCGGACACCTTCCAGAAGGTTCGACAGAAGTGTCGCGAACTATGTTTTGATTTTGTTTGATCGACTTCCCAACAACGCTTACAAAAGTGCGCTTTGATATCCTTGAACTGCCTCGACTTCTCAGCGGAGCTTCTCAAAGCAGCCACTGACGGCACGACCTCCCACGCGTCACTCGGTGTGAGCGCGAAGGACCCAACATATGCCTCATTCACATTCTCGGCATTATATACATGTTTTTGACTCACTTGAAAATTTTCATCAAAGTACAATCACTGCTTAATACAGATTATCCAGTCGTACCAAATCCTTGAGTCTTTTTTTCCGTACCTCATCCCTGTGAACCATTTACCCCCCTGATATTTCATTTCGATATTAAATATTTATGGAGTGATCGAAATAGGATACGATATTTTGTTCAACGAATGTGAAGGATCACAAAAATAATTAGGTCAAAGTTTCATCGAATTTCAAGTGCCATTTTATATTCTTCCCATTTTCTTTCCCTGGGTTGGCTACCGTCTATTGTTTTGACGTTCGATGTGTGAGCTTGACATTTTGAGTTACCATTATTCTGACGCGAGCGACTCAATCGTCGCTTCCGAACAATGCGCCGTCGCACCAACATCCTCCAGTTGAGACGTCGCGCCAACCACGTCAGCCTGTCTGACAGCCTGTTTGACAAGCTGTCAGACAAACTGACATGAGTGGATAGCGAATGTGACGGTTCAAGAGTTTGAGATTCAAGTTTTGAGAGACTTGGAGATCCACGAGGGACGCGCGTGCGACCACCCACTCGAAGGTCGACGTCGAAATTAAGGACCATTAAAATAGTGAACTGTCCACTTCATCGAAATTAAAGTCCCATTTATCCACGAATTCGACCAATTAGGATCACCAAATTAATTAAAACCACAAAATTCACGTCGAAATTAAAGATCACATAAATCTTAAAATCTTAAACGTCGAATTTAAGAATCAGGGGGGTATGAATCGCTCTTTGCAATTCTTGGTAGCAGGGCGTAGCAAGATTGGACAGGCAACCAACACATTAACTACTTGGCGACAACCTTGCACGAGTCCTGAGCGCATCCCCATTGTTCAGAAGATCACACACTTTGTGACAACAGTGGTGCAAACGCAACCAACAATGAGCAGTAGTCCTCAACGAGTACTCCAGCGATAGAGGATCAGCAGGACGCAAACATCGACACACTCCAGATGAGCTAAACAGCTGCAGCAAGTAGTGTATGATGCAACACCGAAAAACCCAAGATCCAAGCCGGTGACGGACTCCTCAGGCTCGGCGAACCCTTTGCCCCCGCCGCCGCTTATAAAGTCGACACTTGCAAAGATAGGAGGCACAAGCCCGGCAGTTGTGGCAGGCAACTGTCGGGACTCAAGAGCCTCCATACCTATCTGCTCCAATAGCTCAAAGCGGTCATGGAGGAGCTCCGGATGTCTTGTGCGCATGAAGCAGTGCTCACCGAGACATAAATCAGAGAAAGTAGTTGATGCCTACTCAGAGGGAACGCTTGAGTAAACCCCAAATTCGACCAGCACTTCCCAAGCCGTTCAATCGCACAAACTCCAAGAGACCAACAATCAGGATGTGGCAGACGAGTTTGGAGGTTTACATCACCGCTGCTGAGGTCAAAAAATACATAAGGGAAATTGAACTTCTTGCCTTATTTTGCGTGAAACGGCTAAAAGTTGGTGGTCCAATCTTAAGACAATCCAAGAGCTGATCNTTGAGTAAACCCCAAATTCGACCAGCACTTCCCAAGCCGTTCAATCGCACAAACTCCAAGAGACCAACAATCAGGATGTGGCAGACGAGTTTGGAGGTTTACATCACCGCTGCTGAGGTCAAAAAATACATAAGGGAAATTGAACTTCTTGCCTTATTTTGCGTGAAACGGCTAAAAGTTGGTGGTCCAATCTTAAGACAATCCAAGAGCTGATCATTTTGATACGGCACGGCTCACCCATGCCACTTGAAATGTGGAGTGACTTTATGCTCTACCCTCAGTTGCTTTGGGAAGTTGGAAACAAAATCTTGTGCACTATACAGACTCCAACGTTAGCGTCAGCAGTCCAGCAAGTTGGAGTACCCTAAGTGATTCTACAAAGTCATCACTAGCATTGAACTCCTCCCCCCCCCCCCCCCCCCCCCCCCCGATAAATTATGTTTCTACTGCAACACCCTCTATCAGGATATCCGTCGAGCAGTCGCCATTATTGGCTTCCAGGACGACCTCTAGCGAATGATCGCAGTAGTCAATTACGTTGATAGTGCCGACTAGAATGCTTGGATGGAGGAATTCAATGATTGGTGACCCCAAAGCCACAATTCTTATTGTTTTGGAGGAAGTTCACAATCGATGGAAATCTCGTCTCCGATGGTGATTGACGTCGTCGATCAACGCGATCAACAGCTCTGCCTGACTTGCGCAAAGCCGGATCATATCTCGCGTGACTGTCGGAAATGTCATAAGGAAACTAAAAAAGAGGGAGGGGAGTCGCATAGAAAAAAATGAGGAGTCGGGTAGCGGCAAAGGACAAGAGTAGGCAGCGAGACTCCTGTCCGGTCCATAAACCGTGCATCTACCAATCTCCCATCTAAGCAGCTCAAATCACCATTGATGAGGGTTCATGGGATCACAAAGTTTGACGAGGGTTACGAGGACGACCAACTGGTGATATAGTTACGAGTACAGCCCAGAGTTTGTAAGAGTCGCACAATGGTACCGGCACTACTGGATGGAGGAGCTTCTCATGGCTTTGTAAGCAACATCATGGTTCAGAAGCTGGGTTAACAAACCAAACCAGGGGTGTTTGAAGGAAAAACCATTGATGGACGACTGTACATTCCTCGACTCTTCGAACCACTGTGACTGCAAATCGGAGATCTACAGGAAGTAACGGTCGGGACAACTTTCCCAATGAGCAATCACAAATTCATCCTTATGCAAGATTTCCTATACTTGCACAATCCACAAGTGGAGTGGAGCAACAGATCAGTCTACGTTAGCATCGTTGGTAGAAGATGTCACCTATCTCTGGTCGAGCGACCTATGACATAATATCGGTTACGCGAAGCAGCAGAGGTGGAAGCAGTAGAGGAAGTTACGGCAGCCACAAAGTATGGACCGATAGCTATGGACGTGGAAAAGAGGTTCCTCAAGGGCAAAGCTTAAGTGTGACTAGTCCACATGGAAGCAGAGGAAGTGGAAGAAATCATAGCTGTCGAAGTGACGACGCTAGCCTAGACACCTGAGAAGTTCACAATGATACCAGAGAATTTTACAACTCTTATCGAGGAGTCCCAAGGGGTTTTTCCCGATGAACTACCCTTAGAGCTACCTCCACATCAGAACCTCAACCATCAGATAGACCTGAATCCGGGCAGTAGACCGACAGTAAAGGGGACCTATCAGATGAGCGATCATGATCTTACCAAACTCAAGAAGCGTTCAGAAACGATGCTCGATTAGGGGTTCACCAGACCTTCCATGTCCCCATATGCGGTACCTCTACTTTCTATGAGAAAGGAAAACAGAGAAATATGGATGCGTGGACTACCAAGGATTGAATGACATCACCATAAAAGATAGCTTTCCTCTCCCGCGAGCAGACGAAATTTTTGACCGACTCGGATGGGCTTGAATTTTCAGAAAAAACCGACCTACGCAACGGCTATTATCAGATCCACGTATCTGATAAGGACATCAAGAAGACAGCCTTCCATAGAAAATACGGACACTTCAAATTCACGGTTATGCTGTTTGGAATCACGAATAATCCTGCAATTATTTATGGTAGCGATGAACAACATATTCCATTCATGCCTTGACGACTTTGTCGTCGTGTACCTCGATGCCATCTTGGTATACAACTACACTCCATAAGAGCACAATGGACATCTTTGAAATTTTCTCAAAGTTTTTTATGAAGATTTTTTTTTTTGGAAAATTCTCAAAGTGCGACTTCGGTCGTCGTTCGATCAAGATTTTGGGCCACATCATCGGGGGTGAAGCAGTCATTGATTCGCAGACACCCACAAATACTTGGAATGTCCAAGAACTTTTCGGCTTCTACCCTTGACTTGTAAAGGAGTACACTTGAGTGTCAGTGCCTTTCTCTGATCTCACTCGAAAACCCACCGAGTGGAATTGAGGGACAGTAAACAAGAAGTGTTAAACTGATTAAGGAATGCTCTAATCTCAAGTCTAGCCTTACAATTGGCAGATGCAATGGTGGACTACATCATGGCCACCAATGCGTTTGATCAAGCTATCGTACCCGTTCTCCTAAAAAAAAACGTCGGTGGAGAATAACCTATTGCGTATATGTCAAGAAAACTGTATGGTCCGGAACTCAATTTTGCGGTGCACGAGAAAGAAATGCTCACAGTAGTGCACATGTTCAAGACATGACATTACTACCTGGAATGCCGACAATACACTTTCTGCACTGACTATCACACCCTAAACAAACTCAAGTCTCAGCCAAGTCTAAGCCATCAACAAACTCAATGGATGGAGTTCCTCGAGTCCAATTTCAATACAACATCGAGTACCGGTATGGAAAAGCTAATCCGATGGATGCTCTAAGTGAGCGACCAAACTTGATGGCCGAGATCAACACGTTTCTTGTCCAACGAGACCCGTACCTTGCAAGACTGATTACGAACAGTTACAAGGAGTTTGGCAGGTATGGAAAAAATGAAGTTTTACTTTAACATCCTCTACTGAAGACAAAGATTCACTTGCCAAGTCGTCGTTCCACAGAACGAGGATCTACAATGGATGTTATTGGAGGAATGTCATGACACTAGTCCAGGTCAAAAGTTTGGTGAGGACAAGAAGCTTTAAGATCTAGCAAAATAATTCTTGTGGGACAAGATGTAGAACAACATGTGAGCCTTCAGAAAAATCGTACAAACCCTGTCAGAGACAAATTTTGTTGCACAAGACCACCCAGTCTACTCCAACCCCTACCTGTTTTGACTGGACCATTGGCCGACATCAGCATGGATTACCTGCCGCTCCCACGGGCTATGACACGATCCTTGTTGTGGTGGAAATATTTTTAAAAATGTGGTACTTTATCCCAAAAAGAATCACCATCACCATAGAAGCAGCATAGTGGCTTTTCTTAAACCAAATTGTACGACTACACAGAGACAATATGCTTCTTACCATCATCACTGATAGAGATGGCCACTTCAATAGCTATTTTTGACACGAATTCATGGCGCGTTATGGTAGTCGGATCAAGCTATCAACGACGTTCTATTCTCAAACTGACGAGCAATCAGAGGAGACCAATCAAGTGCTCAAACAACTTCTCCGGACATTATCTGAGCCGCACGACACCAATGGGACAGCCAGGCTGCCAACCGCCAAATCGGGAATAAACTCCGCCATTTCCACCGCAACTGGAAAAATCTATTTCAAGGTGGTATATGGTAAACTTCCTACCACACCGGATAGATTACAGAGTCAGAGCAACATCCCCGCGGCCGACATCCACCGCATGGACTTTGTAAGCGTTTGGAAGGAATCAAGGTAGAATCTTGCAAAGACATAAGTAGTTATGAAGCAAGTGGCCAGTAGACATTGTAACGATGACGTCTTTAGTGCTGAAGATTGTGTCCTCCTCAGCTCAGCGGACATCAAAATTTGAGAAAAGGCTTTTGCAAAGCTCAAATCCTGGTGTTTGGGACTATTTGAGATTAAGAGAATGCAAACCCCTGTTGTCGCTCGACTTTCCCCGCCTAATAGTATGGCAATGCATCCCGTTTTCTACATCAGCAAGCTCAAGCATTAGTGGGACCCTAGAACAAAATTTTCTAGTAGAGACGTTGTACCACCACCTCCTGTGCAAGTGGAAAGGGACACGAGGTAAGTGGTTAAAGTCATCCTCGGACATTGACGCTGTGGAAAAACAACCAAGTATCTGGTCAAGTGGCACGGCTAGGACACCGTGCACAACAGCTCAGAGCCTACAACAACCTCAAAGACATCAATCATCCCATCAACGGCTACTATTGCCGTCACTGGTCTACAACTGCTAGCGTACCGGGACGTTATTGCTAAAAGGGGAAGAAGTGTTATGTCCCTGATGTACACGGGTCCCTAAACTTGGCAAGTGAATACTCATGTCATTATATTCATGGCCCACCACGCGTTGACATCAAGAATTCTATGGCATTCAGCCGAGGGAGTCTTGGCCAACTGCTCTGACCTCCAGTGTTTCGTTCTAGAAAATTTTTGACAACTTCAACCACCTTCTAGAGGGGTCGAGAGAAGTTTCGCGGATTATATTGATGTATTGATATTGCTTAGTCGGCCTCTTGACAGTTCTGGATCTGTATAAAATCGTATCTTGATATAATCGAAGCCCTCCAACTTCTCGGCGGAGCTTCTTGAACAAGCCATTCATGGCGTGACCTCGGACGCGTCGCCTGGTTCAAGCACCGAGTATCAAACATATGCCTTATTCTCATTCTGAGCATTGTATGTATGTTCTGGACTCACTTGACACTTGTTATTGAAGTACATTTACTTCTTAACACAAATAATCCATTGTATCACAAATCCTCAAATCATCTTTTGTCCCGCACCTCATCCCTATGAACCACCAACGTTATGCTTGGCCCAATAGGCCCGTGGCTAGTTCTATTAGTATTTGTAGAAGGATGTCACGAGTCTCCTAAACTCAATGAACGGAACACCAGCCTCAGGAAATCTGGCCAAAATACCGTCTATGTGATGATCTTAAAGTCATTGCATTGTGGGCCACAAGTGTACCGACAATTTTTTTTATTCGTGGAGTGTAGGGACTCATGTACATTCGGGACGTAACAATTTTTCCTCTTTTTTTCCTCCATTTTTTAGTGTGTTACAAGATGTTAGTTTGTGTCTGGGTTTGCTTACTCGTCTCAACACCATAGTCATAAGGTTTACAATCATCTCAATACTGGAGTAACATTGTCAGCTTGTGTTATGTTGTCGTGTGCAAGTGAAATTATTGGCTACTCCTCCAATATGGCAACACTCAAATGTTACATGTGGGGATATAGAAGAGTAAAATTTAGAAGACAATGCTATATGTGAGCGTACAGACACTCGTGGTTTCTCCTTAGCATGTGTTCATGTACACGTGAACTCTTGAGTGCATCGAGGTTGCCTTTTGTCATGAAGGATAATGTTGGAGAGGCCAATGGAGAGATTACCCTGACCTGTGGAGGGGAGTACTGATGGTGTATTTGAGAAGACTTGAAACAAAAAAGAAAAAAAGAAAATATTGGTACAATGACAGTTGAATAACTTGGACTCCCGAGGTGTATGACTCAGATAGTGATTTTGTGTTTCTTCATGGGTAGACCACAGTGCCCCGGATTCACAGATTGTTGCCAAAAATTGCAGTGCGGAATAACATGGGATGTATGAGATAAAAGGAGGGTGGTGACGGGAGAGCTTGATACAAGTCAAAGAATCACTCATCCGCTACTCACCTAGCTATACTTTGTGTAATTGTAGCGCGCAATGCCACGCCGACTGGTCGAAGGAGCCATGTGGCTCGAGCGGGGTCACCTAGGACTGTGGGCAGTTAGACGGGATGGCTTGAGGGTCGGAGAACCTCAAGCATCGCTGTTTTGGCCTAGTCGTCCAAGGATTCTGTCGAACCCATTACATTGGTATCAGAGTTCCAGGGCTTGAATTCCACGTCGGGATTATCGGAGATGCCGAGGTAGCTCTCACTCCTAGCGGGGGGGGGGGGGGGGGGGGGGGGGGGGGGGGGNACCGGTCGAAGGAGCCACGTGGCTGGAGCAGAGTCACCTGGGACTGTGGGCGGTTAGACGGGACGGCTTGAGGGTCGGAGACCCTCAAGCACCACGGTTTTGGCCTCGTCAGCCAAGGATTCCGTCGAATCCGTTGCAGTAATTCAGTGACATGCTATTGTTTGACAATTGAATCCACAACATGTTAGAGTCAAACCAGATTCATGTATACCCTCTTCTCTTTTCCACATTAAGAAAGAGTGTACGTGAGTCAGGTTCCTCAGATACTATTGGCATTAGAGCAATGACATTGCTTCCTCGCCCCTATAAAGAGGAAAATACATGGAGCAGCGGCCATTGCATCTGCAAAAGGAGCAGGACCAGAAAGGTATGGCACATGTGTAGGTCGTGTAGTTGTTGCAGCACATACGAGCTATAGTCACAGCTGACAATAGCTACAGCAGGTTCCATAATAAAGAGGCAGCCACAGGTGAAGCTTGTTGAACAGATGCAACTCCACATTTGGCTACCACCTCACCAAAGGTTGCAACTGTTTGGCCGCGACTTGAGCAAACGTTGCAGTCGTTGAGCTATGATTCAAGCAGAGGCCGTTGGGCTAAAACTTTGACAAAGAAAACAACTGATTAGCACAGACCATGGTCGCTGGGCTATGATTCAAGTGCAGGTAACATTAGGGGAGTTTCTCCATCAGCTGAGGCCGTGGCAGGTTGGATGAAGTATCAGCTGAGGCCGTGGCAGGTTGGATGAAGTATCAGCTACGGCTGCCGCACGTAGGTTGCAAACTTACCATTGACTGCAACTAAATTGTTCGCACCTGAGCCGCTTTAATTCAACTTCAGTACGCACTAAAGAAGACTCTGCATCCATGTGATCTGTAACACCATCTTGACATATAGGTACTTGGCCGCGAATGCAAGAAAGGTCAAATTCACGAGGATTTTGACCTAAGAGTTGTCTATGGGAGGAATTTATGTTGCATTGGGGCTTCCACAGCATGAGCGGAATCACAAGAATCAACCACCATGGCAGCAGCCATCTTGTGGTGAGGGAATCATGACGTAGAAAGGAGGAGTGGGGGGCTAAGGAAGCAAAGTGATGTCACCAACGAGAGAGCACTGGCTGCATGTCGTTGGTAACTACATCAAACCCAATGACACGCTCTTGGCCGGTGACTCCTGGTCTTCTTTCTTTCTCTGAGGACCCTCTTGGGACTAGTTCTATCTCTTTTCCTTCCTCAGAGCAGTGTACAATCCAAAAAACCAGAGTACCTAAGCTTCGGGCCTCTTCGCAGAGTTCCCCGACAGAGCCAAAGGGGGAATGGTACCACTTTTTCATTCTGGCGACACCTTCCTGTAATGGGAGGGCCTGTTTGGCCTTCCCACCTCGCAGTAGCGATAGGGTGGTTCGCAACCACCCCTCACTAATGTAAGGACTGGCCGGTGGCAAGCCACGCGCTGGCCGCCGGCCGGCTGACGGCCGGCTAGCTGGGTGGCCAGCGGCTGGTCAGATGACTGGCCGGCCACCCACTGGTAAGCCACCACCGGCCAAGCGAGCTGGTGGATTGATCGGCGGCCAAGAGGCCATGAGGGCCTCGAGGGCAAGGCCCATGGCCTCGTGTCCTCGTCCTTGCTCGTCCTCCTTGCTAGCAAGAGCGAGCAAGGACAAGGGATTCTCTTGAGCGAGAGAGGCGGGATAGAGAATGGAAACGGCAAGGATACTATCTGTGTCAATCCACGAATGGTCCAACCCGTGGTGTATTTGTAACGGCCATAATTGTTTTGGGCAGATTCCGTATTTATTTCAGCCTTGTAAACTACTTTCGATGGTTTATGTAAGGGAATTCGACCCTGGTAGCACTGCGAACTGGGCTCACACAAAAAGACATGTATTGGGATTGGACATCTGACTACAAGAATGCCTTTCTCAAAGTCAAAGAGCTTCTATCCACAACACTTGTCTTAGCTCTTTCAGATTCATTGCAATCATGGGAGGTGCAATGTGATGCTATGGTAGTAGGAATTGGAGCAATCCTCGTGCAGATTGGTCACCCAGTTGCATATAAGAGCTAGAAGCTCATCCTTGCGGAGACGCGGTACACAACTGGGGATCAAGAGGTCCTTGCTATGGTACATACTTTCAAGATGTGGCATTGTTATCTCGAGGCCGCTGAGGGGGTTTGACGGTCATGACCGTCCACAATCCATTGGTATTTTTCAAATGCAACTGGACCTGTCAAGAAGACAGGCACGTTGGAGCAATTACCTGAGCCGATTCTTGTTCACGTGGAAATGCTAGCCAGGACGCATCAACGTGCCCGGTCCACTAAGCTGATAGGTTCTAGAAATTTAAGCAACCACCGAATTCGGTCGATGTTTCATGGCCATTGCAACAACAATAGTACAAACACTAGATCCCCTTCCACCTCTATGGCCACCACCTTGAGGAATTATCCACTATACTAGCTTTATAAATAGGATCTAAATGGAATACTGTGTGGATTCTTGGTTCTAAGACTCTTGGAACCTAGACAAGTACGGGTTGGTGGAGGCCACAAGAATCTTCTAGCACAGAGAACAAGTTGTTCTAGACTTGGGAGACCTTGGAGCAAAGATGATCTCTATGTTCCATGACTTGCCAGTCACAGGTCATGTGGACCTCGAAAGACTAGACCGACACTCTCGGACCACTATTGGTGGCCAGGATAGAGTGTCGATCTCTGAAATAATTGCATGACATGCGACCCATGTCTTCAGAATAAGGCTAGTAAAAAAAAGCCTGTTGGAATCCTCCAATACCTTCCTATCCGTAGGAATTCATGGGAGTGTGCAAGTATGGACTTCATTACTTGTCTTCTGTATAATGCCTTTGATCACGATGCAATACTAGTGGTTGTGGATCTTCTGACGAAGATGACATACTTTATTCCTACATCCACTAATGTGAACATAGATTAGACCGCTCGTCTCTTCTTTGAGAGTGTTGTAAAGTACCACGGCTTGTCGTTGCACGTTATCTTTGATCGAGACAGAATATTTGCTAGTTAGATTTAACAAAATATGTACGAGTACTTCGACGGCGAGTCATAAATGTCGACAGTGTTTCATCCTCAAACCGATGGATAAATAGAGCGCATGAATTATACTCTGGAACAAATGCTCCACATGTACATGGACCTTGCCATGAATGACTGATTTCTAGTACCTGCAGAGTTTGCAATGAACAACTCAGTGATGGGAGTCTATACAGTCCACACCCTTCGTGTTGCAGAGTGGTCGGTATCCATTGGTGCCCTCTTGATTGGTGAAAAGTGGGAGTACAGGAGGACAAGTTATTTTTGCTCAAGCCTTTGTCGAGCACATAGACTCCTTGTTATAGGAGCTGGAGGGTCACCTTCAAGTGGCTCGACAACGAAAGGCACATTATGCCGACAAAAGTTGACGTGAGATTTCGTCTGACATCAGGGACAAAGTGCTTCTTAGCACTGAGAATCTTTAGTTGAAGTCATCAAGGGCGTGAAAACTTCTAAAAAAATGGATTGGGCCGTTTCCCATCGTTGTACGCATCGGTCCCGTGGCATACCAGTTGTTGCTTCTGCCGAATATGAAGATAAATGACCTGTTTCATGTGAGCTTGCTCGCTCCATATATGGTAGAGGGAACCGTTCGGCCACCACTGGCGGTTCTTGTTGCGGACAGCTTGTACGAGGTTTTTTGCCTACTCCAACACTGAGAACTTACATTTTGGTCATGGGTTGTTATGGAATAACTCGCTCATTGGGCTAGTTATAGACGTGAACATACGTCATGGGAGCCCAAAATTTGGTCGTCCACGAGCCGATCAACGAGTACTAGAGCAAGGTTGGAGTTCGCACAGATTGATGCATGGAAGAGAACACCAACTGAATAGGAAAATGTGAACACCGTCCTCCCAGGAGAAACATTCATGGACAGTGACCATAGGAGGTTGGGGACGCCCAACATGGTTGTCGCATGTACGCTCCAGCTTGAAGTGGGAGGCTGCTAGCCGTGCTAACCAACAAGCTGTAGCTTAGGTCCAAGTGCCATACTCGTATTCATGTTTAGCTGGTGATTGGAATTATTAATTTTCTTTCACAATGTTGACAACTCACTATCGGGCACTCTCACTTGTTGGTCATGAACCGGGACAGTTCATAATGAGTGTGGAGGAATATAGCAGGAGGGCCGGTTCGGCCATTTCACCTTGTAGTAGCAAGGGGATGGTTTGCAACCACCCCTCGCTAATGCGAGGACTGGCCGGTGGCCAGCCACGAGCTGGCTGCTGGCCGGCTAGTGGCCGGCCAGCTGAGTGGTTGGCGGCCGGTCAGATGACCGCCGGCCACCTACTGACAAGCCACTAGCCACCGATGGAGCTGGTGGCTGGATCGGCGGCCGAGAGGCCACGAGGGTCTTGAGGGCAAGGCACGTGGTCTTGTGCCCTTGCCCTCGCTTGCCTTCCTTGTCAACAAGAGCGAGAAAGGATTAGGGATCCTCATGAGGGAGAGAGGCGTAAGAGAGAAGGAAGAACACTGGTGCGAAATTGCCGGACGTGCCTCGCACGTGAAAACTTGTGCCAATACCTCAAAAATGAAACTCGAGTTTATTTAGTACAAACACAGATTTTAGAATGCGGAAAACTTGTGTGAAATCACAAGATCGGGATAATACCACCTCGTTTTGAACATTGAGTAAGGGGACAAGGTAAAAGCGGATATGGGCCTGTGGAGACTTGAAATATTCAATTCTCCTTGCACGGGTTGTTGATGACAATTTCTCCAAAGTGATGTAGAGGGGAAAAACCCTCAAGCAAGCTCTGGATGCAATAATGTGAACTCAGACGATGACCTAAGTGTAGGATCTAGAGACACAGTCGTTACACTTACATTGCATCTCACAATTTACCACAACACTTTCCCTCTCTTTCTCTTGTGGGGTGGATTTACTCCTCCCTCCCCAGCATTGACACTTTGAGTATTGAGACCTCGGGTCCCGCCATATAGATTTATGACAGAGCTGGAGGCTGACAACTTCTGAAGTTTCCCGGGTAACACAGTAAGTCTATAAAACCATCCTAGTCTTTACTGCCGCCCTCTTCTGAGCAATTCCAATATTGAATGCACAACTGGCAGGTGGAGGGGAAACCCCGCCTAAAAAAATAGGTTCCGACACCTTGGTCGTCCAATCACGGTTGGACGACCAAGATACAACAATGCAATCAATAGAGGTCCTGCTCCACACGATCTCGGAGAATAAGTGGAAGCTTCTGGCCTAATACTCTAGGTCGCACATGGCTGTCTTGCCAGTCAAACAGACATCCATAATTTTGTTCACCAGGTCGGCAATCACTTCATCTTAGATTCAGTAGCACCAGTTGCACAAGTTGCAGCTACCACATCAGCAGCAACCGGAGCAATAGTCACCACAATAGAAGAAAAAACAGGATTAGCAGTAGTAGTAGTAGTAGTAGCAACAAAAAGTGTAGCAGTTGTCTCTAACTTTACTACAGCTTCGGTAGTAGAAAAAAAATGCTAAAAGCCTGATGCGACCGGTCTTGACACACTCTTCTACATCATCAGTGCCCTTGCTTCAGTGCTACACAGCACCGGTGGGACAACAGGTGGCTCTGGTGGCATAGCACTCTCGGGCTTAGTTATGCCGACAAAATGACCAGTGAAGGATTCCGAGCCCCACCACCCTGATACTCAGACTTAGTCATGTTCTGGAGTTCCAGTTTGATACATGGGCCACATATCGTAATGGGGGCCACATTTCCTCCGAACAATCCTTTTGTTTGTCCATGCACTTCATGAGAGTTCGTTTGCTATTTGAGAGAGCGGAAAAGTGACCATTCCGTAATTCATAGATAATCAATGCCATAGCCAAGCATTGGATCTATCATAACATCATATCCAATGATCGTATAAGGAATGATACATAAAAATAATAATAACAAAATCGCAATGTTGATGCCACATGGTGTCAACATGCTGTCATGGCCATGGTTCTAGAAACAATCTCAAAATGATTCTTTTTAGGGTTTTTGAATGTTCACAGGAAGGTTTGCAAGGTGCCTCATGAGGGATCTAAAACACCCCAAGCCTTAAAAAGGAACCTGCTGGGCCCCGCGATAAAGGAGCCTAGCAGGAGCCCTCGCCAAAAAACCAAAAAAAAACCCAAAAGTCCTTCATGTAATTTTGATTTTGGTTTGAACGTGGCATGAATGAAGACAGTGGGTTTACTTGTCTCCGGTTTAAGTAGAACTTGTTGTTTTTGCTTGGTTGTAATTCTTGCAATGGCGGGACTGCCACATAATCCTCCTTGCTTAGTTTCATCAGCCGCACGTGTTACTGATTGGGCATGGAAATAGAGACGGGCATATCTTTTTTTATTTGTGTCATTTTAGATATAGCTGCTTTCATATTGAACTTGTGGATATCCCAGCTACGAACCCCTGGTCGCATAGATATCTTAGCTATTTTATCCTTGAGAGAACCACTTGTGAAATTCTGGCTTATGAACTATTTTTTGTTGATGAAGCTCTAAATTTTTTAACTTCACAATGGAGTGAAAATCCACAAGAGGTACATAGCCTCATCATATGCAGTTTGAAATTTATCCAAGCATCACGGTTTGAAAGTTATTCAATGATTGAAATTCCATTTGAAGCAAGGAACAAAAATACCATGTACAACCAGTGGGTTAACATGAGTGTGTTCTGTTCTTTCTCTTAGGAGACAACCTTCAAAACTTTGAGGGGTGTAGAACACACTATGATTCAATCTAAAAGTGAGGGAATATGGCCCCTACTATGGAAAGCAGGATTACTGTCCAATTAATTGAATCAAAACTATGCCACGGATGAGCACAGTTTGTGGCAGCGGCTCGTGTATTCCGTGCCCTTGTCCTTGCCTTTCCAAAGAATTTCAATTGAAATTTCATGCCCTCTGTAGCTGACTTGACGAGACAATGTGCAGACCCCCTTATGGCCCGCACAACGTTTTGACCACCTTTGGTGAGTCAGCCAGGCGGACCTGAACGAACGTTTACGCGAGTTCACCTCTCTAGGTCAGGGGGAAACCAAGGTCACAGTATTACTGTATGCCTACACTTGCCTAGGCACGCACATGTCCTTCCAATCTTCAGTGCTCTCTACAATCAACCTGGGGGTTGATCAATATTTTTCATTATTTTGAGCCTGTAAAGCTGATGCGCATGGGAGAGGCTGGAATCCCTTCATCCCTGTGCATGTGTCAACCACGTGTGAATATCAGGGCACTAGTTTTACTGGCTGAATCCCATGGGTCATGTCGCTGCTGCCACAGCCACCCCAACGATCTCAACTCCTCTCATCTCTTATATCCAGTCGACCACAGCCCTGATCGCCTCCTTTGAAGACCAGTGCAGTAATGGTGTTTGGAAAGGGGAGGAGAGGGAAAAGGAAGAGAGGAGGGCAGGAGATGTTTGGATCCCCCGGAGCCACAGGTGTTGGCCTCTGCTATTACAAGTGTGGAGGCAGGCACAAGTGGAAGGTGTGCCCGCATAAGCATGCGTTTGCAAAGATTGGATGGGTAATACATGATTCTTTGGATGCCTGTGCTAGCCGTGGCAGCATCTCTATGAGCACTTTGGGTCTTGGTGCAGGCTAGGTGCACACAACTACTACTTTGATACCCGATACAGAGCTCCTCAACGCCCGTATAGTAAATTTGAAGCAGGCGCTTTCACCATTTTTGCGCTCCGACACTAATGCAACCACTCAGGAAGGTGCAAGTTTCGTACGAATAGCCAGGAAACTCACTAGTTGTGCTAGTCACAGATTGTGCAATAGTTTTTGTGATGAAACTCTGGCCCATTCCGTGCATAAAGTTGTATTATGTGATATGACTTGATGGATCCATTCAATTATTGATGGTGCATGTCCGGATCCCCCACACCCCATAGCCCCCTCGCATGGTTTGGCCGTGCTGGTTTTTTGTGTCTCCATCAGAGGGTGTCCCAGACAGCACCTTGGTTTTAGATTTGGGTGCAACCCGTCACATCTCCCATCGGCATATGGATTTGTACTTCTTGGTCCTGTTGGCTTTGTCGATGTTGTACAAACAGGTTTGCGTCAGCAACTGCATGTGCAATGGGTTGGGGCTGTCCACTTTGATGGACCTGCTAGCCCTATTTACCTGCTTTTGGTCTTAACCTTGCTTCTTCAAGAAGCTGGTTCAGACTGAATTATCATCCAGAGTTGAAGGGAGAACACACTGTTCTATGTGTATCCCTGTCCATTATTCTACTTCTAGACCACAGAGCTTGTGCATGTAATCTCATGGGACCCTTTTTGATTGAGTCACGGACTGAGCGAGGACTATATGTCGTCACCTTGATGTATGATTTCTCTCGCTATCATTGGTTCTTTGTATGTGCCACAAAATCAATGCGGTGTTTTTTATCTGGTTCAGGCTCAACGCCAATCCAACAAGGCGTTGCACCATTTTTGGTCCAATCCCAGGAGGGAGTTCATGGGTCTAGTAGCTTAAGGAGTAGGGGGTAACCCATGAAATTTCCCTCCCCTACACATCCTAATGGGATGGTGTGTCTGAATCCACAAAAGAACATGATTTTGTGTACTTCTTCCGAGTTGAGTCTGGTCTCGTGGAGGCTTTTCTCTTTGAGGCTAAGGCCTATATGACGTGGGTTCAGAACCGTGTGCCTCATGTTCCACTTCCCCACGACATCACTCCATATTAGTGGTGGTTTTATCGCCGTTATAGTCTTCAATGAATACGTGCCTGGGCCTCTCTTGACTGTGTTTAGGTTCCTGACATCCTGTAGGACAGCAATAAAACTCCTCATTGTAGTATATCTCTGTTTCTCGGCATGGTCCAGTCAAAGGTTTAGCATTTTCGGACCTTGGAAGACATCACATCGTTAAGTCTCATGACTCTATCTTCCTTGAATTCTACACATAGCATGATCTATGCCAGATTTTCAACTCTTTCCACAACATAGGTGCATGCACATGTTTCTGTGTAGGAGAGGGTATTTCTTTCATTAATCCAGATAGGATGGACACATCCGGGTCACTGGATGTGTCTGTTGTTGCATCAATTTCTGTCTTGCATTTCTCTCCTACTTTCATAGCTACGTCTTCCACACTCTCTGTGCTGACCATCCCATCACCAGATATCAATGAGTTGTTTTTTTTGTCATTCATACCAACCCCTGTTCCACTTCCATTGTCGCATCCTATGTCTCCCGCCTCTTCCTTTGCAGCCCGTACCCCGTCTACCTCCCCACTCTCTGCCTCATCCATCCCACCAGGACTGGTCATTGACTGTGCCATTCTCTTTCCTGGCCTAACTCTCTTGCCCTCCCTGTGAGCCCACCCGCAGCACCCTCCATACTGCTTGCAGCCACCTGTGACTCAGCACCTGCTTCTTCTCCCAGTGCTCTTGCACCTGAATAATTGTAATCCACACATGGTCACCTTTTTCTGTGACATCAAGGTGTCCAGCATTGAGCCACATTGGCCCAAGCAATCAGTTCCAGCCCGTCAAGTCACCAGCGGTGACTCGGGAACAAAGGTGCTTGGGTTTTCTGTCCGGGCTGAACCCATGAATGCGGTCTTGCCAGAGACTTTGGCAGGATCTGCACAGCTGCAACGTGACCAACTTCAGGCTCATAATGTAGCAAACCTTTGGGCAGTGCGTGTTGTTTCACCCATCGCCCTGATTTACTGCGAAAAAACGACATTGCCTTGAGCCTCCCAAGCCCCACCTCTCCTTGTGAGGCATGGTTTTTTCCAAATTGGACGCGGTGGGAGAGAGCCACAAAAGAGGAACTGGCTGCCTTGTCTGGGCATGAAATATACAAGGTCATTGATTTTCCCCTGAGGTGGAAGGCTGTTACGGCACGATAGGTGTAATGTGTGAAGAGGAAGCCTGGCATCTTGACTAAGTGTTACAAGGCCAGTCCTCTGGCTATTGCGCAGTGCAGGAGATAGACTTTGATATGACACTTGCACCTGTCAACAAGATGGAATCAGTGTGTTCCCGTTACAACTGGGAGTTCTATGAAATGGATGTAAGTAACAAATTTCTTCATGGAATTTCGAACGGAGAAATTTACATAGTCCAACTGCCAAGTTTTGACAATGGGACACAATGTGTTTGGAACCGTAGGAAAGCCCTGTACATAGTAAAAAATTCCCCCATATTCGAAACAATGAGATTTGTTTGACGTTTGAGCGTGGATGTCACCTAAGGAGTGATGCTGAACCATCACTCTCTCTGAGCTAACAATTTCCTGCTGTAGTGGAAACATTGGTATTCGTGGACAGTCTTCTGAATGTGCCACCAGACTTGACACCAGTTCAGCGGGTAAAGAATCTACTACAGTTTTCTTGTAAGATAGATCTTGGTGAGGTCAATGTATTTTTAGGAATGGAATTTTTTGTTCTCTTACACGAGGTGCTTAACATTCACCAGGATGAACACATTGAATTCCTGGGAGAGTGATTTGTTTAACTCTTCACTGCTTTCCATTTCTGTAAATGCCCATGAAAGCAGATGGAAAAAGGCTATTTAAGTCTCTTGGCCAAGTGGACTTGGTCGAGCCAATAGACTCGACCTTGGACTTGAGCCTCATCAGATCTCGTATGAAACTGGTTGAAACTATATGTCTTGATAATTTTTAAAGTAAAACTTTTAACATATTTCTTGAAGAAACCACGCACCACATCATCTGGAAGCAGTTGTGAATCTTTTACATTATGTGATGTGGAAAACAGGTCATGGACTCTTGTTCCATACCTATCTGTCGGTTCTTGTGTCTGGTTTCACAGATGTTGAATGTGAATTGAGCACTAATGGAAGTAGCAGCATGTGCTATGTTTTCTTGCTTAGCAACACAGCGATGTTGCTAAGAAAGAAAACAGCACATGCTGCAACACAGCGTTGTTTTACCAGTAGCATGTCAGAGGTTAAGCATGTTTCTATTGGAGTAGGAGCGTGGCACACTGACTGTGTTGACTAGTGGAATGTAATGTTTTGTTTTGTGACAGCCACAACACAACTGACATAGCTGCTAGTCATGATGTTTTTCATGGTCGCACAGAGCATGTCACTGTGGAATATCACTCTGTATGTGGTCCACGGGAGCAACAGCAAGTAGACTGGGGTTGGAAAAATTGCCAGCTTTTTTATTTCTTGACAAAGGCATCAATTCATGCTCTCTTTTACACAGTTTTGTGCAGGGCCTCTCCACCGTGATCTCTCCATGAAGTAGTGTGGGGTACCTGGACTTGGCTTAAGTTGTGCATCTGCTGCATCTAACATTTTCCCATGCACATGTCATTCTTACATTGTGTCGCTTCTTTTCTGAATCACACTTTCTTGTGCATAAATATGACTACCATAGGGTCTTGTGGGAGTGATAGTGTATGTGGGTCTTGTGATAGTGATAGTGAACCCAACTTTTTTTCATTAATAGGCAAGCCCGTGAGTATGTTTAGAAGTGTTCTTCCATGGAAGGAAATGCTTGAGAGGTTAATTGGGAGATCACCCTCATGACAAGAGGGGACAATCAACAGTTTATTTTAGAGATGGTGAGATATAACAGCAGGAAACATCCTTGTCAGTATGGTGGCCATTGTAGAAGCAGGCTACTGTGGCTCCCTGGGCATATGACCCAGATAGTGTTTTTGTGGCGCATGATGGGTAGACCATAGTGCTCCAAATTGCTCTGGAAATTTATGTGGGATTATTTAGGAAATAGAAGGGCCGGGTTTGAGCCTACTAGGGCAAGCAAAGAGAGGGCTTGATGCAAGGGTTCCCGTTACTTGACCGATGTTCATGTAGCTCTGTCTTGCAAAGCTCACTGATTACCTGTTTCCTGACATTTGACATTGTCACATGTCAAACTTTGAACCATATTCCTTTCTCCCCTCTTTCCTCATCTACAATAGGCAAGAGTATGTGAGGGAGTGAGGTTTTGAATCTACTACATAAGTTAGAAGAAGAGCATTGTGTGGGAAATCAGGATAGGACACTTGATTACTTTGAAATCAGTAGCAATTTTACTCCAATTACCAGTGTCAGAATTATCAAGTGCATGTGTACAAGTGCCATATTAAATAGAGGCATGCTCAAGGTCTTGGGATCTTGATGATTACAAGATCGCATCGGAAGTGGTCATCTAGAGAAACTCTGTCAAGAAGTCAGGGGGTTTGGAGAATATGAAGGCACTTCTTCAGTTATTTTTTTTGGAATTTGATTGATGCTGTTCGAAACTTGTGGAACAGCACATCAGGGATCGGAACAGTAAGCCAAAGAGTCCACACTTGGTAACTGTTTTCTCCACCTATCAAAGCCGCTAGTCCTTTACAAATAGAGACCTCGATATCATTGAAATCCCTTGACTTTTAGGTGAGTTTTCTTGAATGACATCCCTTGGCAGTGAAATTGCAGTATCTCACCTGTCATGCTGGTCATGCACCTAAGACCCTGACCATGCCTCACCTATATTTTTGTTGTTTTATTCATGCGGATGACTGTTACCACACTTTTCATCCAAGTGTACTTACACAGGCGTCTCCAGTTCAAATATGCAAGTTCTTTGCTACATTCCTCCTTCGAACCATGCATAATTCTGCTGGTGTCAAAATTCTCACTCTTGTTATTATTCTTACAAGCTCAACTGTTTTGATAGTTTTCAATGAAGTATGCCCAATGTTTTTTACATACTACAAAAAGGTTCCATTCTCTGAGCTCATAATTGCTTCAATACTCTCAGTGTTACGTCCCAGACATACAGAAGTCCTCAAACTCCACACATGGACACTTCTTTCATTATATTTGTAACCCGCCATGTGACTTTTGGATTCTTACTCTGATTGGTTGTGGGTATTTATGTCAATTATGTTCAACCTCCGGTGTTCCACTCAAGGAGAATCTGATAACCTGACCAAATTCCTGAATGGTCAGTAAAAGTTTTGTGAGTCATATCTTTATTTTGACATTATTTGATTTACTTCTACAAATACAAGTCTCAATGTTATCAGAACCCCAGACTTCTTAGCAGTACTTCTTGAAGCAACTACTAATGATGTGACATTGCACGTGCTTCTTACCTTGTGTATCTAACACAAAAAGTATATTTCATTCTTGTTTTTGCAGATTTAGAGATGCACACAACTATTTTGACACTTGTCATCAAAGTACACCTGCCTTCTGTAATATATTACTAAATTCCCTGTCTTTCCAAATTCATCTTTTGGTTTTTTCTTTCTACCTGTTTACCATCTATGTTATCCTCGCAGTAGAATGTGGCAACAGAGTACAACTGCAAAGGGATAGCCAACACCTTTACTCCTATGCAATAACATTACAACATCCTTCCACATATCTCCACCATCTAATTTAACACAGACCTCATGGTCACAACGGTGAAGGGAGTAAACAAAATTGGTGACAAGAAATGGTAAGCCAGAAAAGATTTTGGTGATGGAGGGACATCAACAAGAAGGTAACAGCGCTCTTCAAGTGGCCCATGCAGTAGCAGTGATAGTCTACTTAACAGAAATTGCGGGACCATTGATCCTGGTCATCAATTTGGCAATGGAATCTTCAGTCTTGGCAAATCCCTCACCTCCATTACTGCTGGTCGGGAGTGACTACAACAGGGTCAACCTTAAAAGCATGCAAAATTGTCGGCACTTGAGAGCCTCAACAACAATCTGCTCCAACAAATTACCGGTGCAGTGGAGAAGCATCCGAATTTGCACATGTGGGAAGCAGTGATCACCAATAGAAACACCTTGTTCTAGAATGAAACCCATTTCCATCCAGCAGTCCTCAAACCATTCAATCACGAAAATTTAGAGTGACCGGAAAGGCTGGTTTGAAGGTATATTTCATCACTGCGGGGGTAAATAACGATGAGAGGAAATTCAACCTCATGAAATTACATTTGAATGGCATAGCATTAAGTTTTTGGTGTGATCTAAAGGACATCCAACATTGATTTGGATCAATTCCTCACGCTCACACAACTCTTAAATTGTCAACCGTATGTATTCGGCCTCTCCAGCAGATCAATCCAGCATTATAATGATTCATGACTACACAAGAGGAGTTGAACAACTATGTGTACATCATCCTTGCCCGTTATAGAAAGCAGACTAAGAATTCTGACATGTGATACAAGCTACAATGGCCATGAAATCACTCCAATGTGGCCGAGTACACACAATATTTATGCAAAATCATCAACCGCAACGGCATCTCCCTTAAGGATATCTGTATTCATGACAACCTCAAACACAACATACAATGACCAACTGCAATGTTCAGCATACAGGATGACTTTCCACAATGATGTAAACAACACTCACCCCATGTTTAATTATATGCGACCCTTGTATACCCCGACGTCAGAAAAATAAGTCACATCTACCCTTATCGCAGAGCAATAAGCCCCATTCTCTCTTGCATGAAGAGAATAATCCCCATCCATCCCTGTCCGTAAAAAATAAGTCACATTCGTCCACCCGTTATCACCATGATCAAGCATCACAATGTGTTTCTGTTTGAGCATGGCAACGACAAGGATTTGGTGGTCAATTGTGGTCCTCTATTGTGACCGTCTCAATGGAGGTCCGCAGTATCATTGAGGGAGGAGGAGGGGGACAACTTTGATGCTAAAAGTACTGGCTGACATCCGTCGGTCGGCACTTCAGACGCTGCCTCAATCCCTCTCGCAGTCACCCTCCTTCCACCTCCCAATCCCACATCTGAACAAGGCCCTTGCAATTGCGGGCCGTGATTAAAGTAGATTGAGGTGGCCGGAGGGATTTGGGGGGGTTGCGTCCACAAGGATTCCGGCCAGCGAGCGTTGGTCGGATTTTGAACTTCTGATCCTAGCTTCAAATACAAACCATATACAAACCAACCCCCTTTTTGGGTTTTATTTCTTGTGCAAGCACCTGCTAGATCCCAGTAGGTTCCCTTTTAACGCATGGGGAGTATCGGACCCACTGTGCAAATTCCCCACAAACCACCCTTTGAACAATCACAAATCCTTCTACATGGTAGTATGTGGCTTCAGCATGTTCACGTCGCATGCCATACAACACTGGCATGCTGCGTTTTGAGAAACCAATGGGATGTATTGTGATTTTTCTAAACCTTAGACATTTGTCTATGTAGGAGACGTAAAAGAGGCTTGTTATTGTGAGGTAGGGTCAAATGGGGTTTATTATTCTGTAGTAGGGGAACATGAGGTTTATTATTCCAAGGTAGGAGGGATGAGGAATATTCTCTAAAAGCATGGATGTATGGTCACTTCGCCCTTTTGAAAAATAATGATGGTAGCTGATCACCTCAATATCGTCAAATTCAATGCTCTGATTCAGGATTCTAGCGGGTGGCGACCCCAAAGGCACCATTCTGATCTTGGTAGATGAATTTTACAATCATCAGAAACTTCCACACTTATAAAGATTGACATTGTCAATTAGCAAAATCAATGTCTCTACTGGGCATGTAAAAATATGGGCCATATCTCATACAGCTTGTGCAAAAATCAGCGGTAGGCCAAAAGGTGGAGGGGTTGCAAAAAACTGATGGAGTGAAAAAAGGCTGAGGACGTGAGTAGATGGTAAGGGTCCTATTTGGCTGAGATTATATGCACCGGCCAATCACCCATATGAAAAACTCATGAAGTGAAACATGAGGGATCCTAAGACTGCAAAGTGTGATGTGGGACACAAGGATAATCAACTACCAGTACTGATAAGTATACAACTAAGAGGTTGGAAATTTTCAAATAAGTACTAGCACTATGGAATGGGAGGTTGAACTCACATTTCTATTTGCAATAACATGATTTAGAAACTGGGTTTGAAGAATAAAGTGATCAATGTACACTTGAAGATGCATCAACTTCATGAAATTGTGAATGTATAAGTCAAGGAACTATATGATATAGTAGAGAGCCTGTCCAATGAGCGACCACAAGGACATCCCTGAGCAAAATTTCCTAAATTGGCAAAAGTTTCAAGTGGAACAGACTAGCGGGGTACTCTACATTAACATTCATAGTAGAAGAAGACACTTGTCCCTGATCGAGTGACCCGCAATGCAATGGCAGTTACAATAAGTAATAGAGAAGGAAGCAATAATGGATGCTACAGCCGCCGTTCTGTAATATCATGGACACTGATATCAGTTGACACGGCCAAGAGATACTTGCAACGAGGAGCTCACGTATGGCTAGTCCACGTGGCACCTGCCGTAAAGGGCATAGGTATGGTAGCTGGTATAGAAGATGAAAATTTTCATTGACCTCAACATTGACAAATTGTGCATCCATAGACAATGATTTTGTACCACCAAATTCAAGGATTTTTAAGGGGTGATTGCTGTAAAATGCCACAAGAACGTCCTCCATAATTTTTCGTCAAGTTATGAACCAATGTGAAGCTAGATATCAAACCAATGATCAAGGAGACTTATTGCATAAGTGACTTTGAGTTGACCAAGCTGAAGTGTCAGTTGTAGGACATGTTTGGACAAGGGTTTATTCACTCATCTACGTCACCATGCATAACACTGGCCTTTTTTTTATTCAAGGATGCAACAAAAAAAATGCATAGAATACCAAGCACTGAGCACTATTACCATAATAATCCATTCATCTCTTCCGAGGATGAAGGATACTTTGATAAGCTCCAAGGAGCAAGAATCTTCGACAATTTTACCTACAAAGCGATTATCATCATGTTTCTGTATCAAACAAGGATATTGAGAGGACATTGTTCCACACACACTACGGAAACTTTGACCTAACATTTGTGTCATTCAGGCTCATAAATTCCCCAGTTACATTTATTGCGTCCATAAGCAACCTCTTTTGGGTATTGTTCAAACAATGTATTCATAATTGAGTACATCAACAACATCCCCAATTAGTTTTTCTCGTACCCCTTGTCAAAACTTGTGATATCAAGAACACTCATCTACGACGTTGAGAACCATTGAGATGAATGATTGGATGGTGTAGAATTTCCAATCGGATAAAACGTTCACCGTCTATCCCTGTCCTTTACTGTTACCGAATTCTCACATTTTTTTCTGCAACTTCTCCCCGTTTTCTTCCTGCTGCTGTCATTTTCAAAAGGCATGCAAGATGTGAACCGGCTTCCTATAGGGCCAAGACAGTCGTTGGTTGTGTTACTTGACAGTGTCAATCTTCATCACAGATGAGGTATGCATTGACAGTGACTTTCTGCCACCACGATATGGATTAAGGCATTAGGATCATCCACCATTAGAGTCTTGAATTCGGCTTCTTTTTTGTTGTTGTGTATGTGATCAGCTGTTGGGATCATGTACAACAGGCCATCCTAAATACCGGAAAACATGTTTGCTTGCCAAAGATCGTGTTTGAGTACATTATTGTAGTGGGAAAAGAGTGCAATGGGGTTGATTTCATTGTTGGTGATGATTTAACAGAAATTCCTTTGTATCCTGCCATGCTAAATCGCTAATTTAAGAATTGAAGCTTGTAGTATGCATCAAATTTTAGATTCAGCTTTTCTAAGGGGACGAGGATGTTACACGTGAAGCCGATAGAGTTCTCCAATGGAATGAGGGAATCTTGCGACATCATAATTCTTTACTCAAGAGGTAGACAACATGTGGTAGACACTGTGAAACCATCTGCGTGGGAGGTTGACCCTGTTATGCCGGCCTCCTAACATGGTAGACGGTCTTTAGATTGGATCACCAACTTAGTGTCGCACCACACAGAATAAAGGCCGCAAGGTCAATGTTTGCTCAATCATTGTGGATCCCAGCAATGGTGTAGTACACCTTCAAACTCGTCAGCTATATCAAAACCACTAGTCCTTTGATTTTACATGATAAATGATTTTGGAATTGCCACCAAATTTGGGATCACTCTTGAGCTGTTTGTTCCTCTTGGTAATCACTGCTTACTGTGCATGCACATTCTTAAGCTCCTTCAAAGCCAAGGTTCATTGCTGGAATAGATGATTGTTTAAGCTCTTGAATCCCCACAACTTGTGTTACAAGTCTTCATTAATGCAAGCCTTCTGGCCGGTGGCTCCCCGTATCGCGGCGGGTATCTCAACGATGGGCAACAGTGGAGGCGAAGGCTTTGCCAAACCCAAAGGAGTCCTTTACACGAATGGTCATTCAAGTCAATGAGGTTGTGCCATTTATTGTGAATCATGCCGCTGATGCCTGTTTTGTCTTGAGAGAACTGTAGATTGTGTGCTACTGATCATCCAACATTGAGTTCTTTGCCGGGAACTACTGCTTGTTGCTGGACATACTCGCTCCGTTCACACTTTTCGTCGTGAGGTCTGTTATCTTCTGGAAAATTTAGACGAAAAAAAGGATTTTGTGTGGTTGTTGCCGTGGATTAAAATCATTGGCTGTTCCTTAGAGCGTTGAGCGTTGCTGTGCTCTAATGCCAATTGTCACGCTAAGTGGAACGTGGATTGTTCACGGGTAAAAGCTACGGAGCAGGTGATCATTTCAGGATTAGGGAAACTTTCTTTTTGGAACTCTTAAGTGTCTTCTTACAACAGTCAAAACATGTATGAGCCATAGTTGGATTCCTGGATGCTCGAGCCAAGTTATAGGTACAACGCCACTTTGTAAGAGTCTACTTGAAGAAAAAATTCCGAGACGTTTGGGGAGTTTGAGAATATCAAGGCATGTCTTTATAGAATTTTAATACGTCCAAGATTTGAATCAAATGGTATCAAATGTGAATATATTGAATGATGGTTTTGTTGAACTATGTGGAAAGCAGTCAACCCTGACAGAACCTCGAATGGAACACCGGATGTCGAGACGGGTGGCTGGAGGCTCTCGGCTGATCAACGTAAAAATCCAGAGTTTTACTCGTAGTGGCCCATAGATGCCAAGACAACAATGCACATTTGTGAATACTACGGAATCATGCTAAGAGAAAGGGCTAAAATGAGCAGAGTGTAGGTTGTGAAGTGGCACAGACTGTGGAGGAAAAGAAAAGTTGGAAATAGATATATTTTTTACATGAAAGTGTGCATGGAGGTTTTCCAGTGATAGAAAAATGCTGTGTTTGAATACCATACATTCCTTAAAGTGTTTTGAAACTGGACCTGGCCTGTCTTGTCCAGGAGGACATTGTCAACCAAGTCACGTCGGTGTTGGCAATGTCCACTATGTCTTTTGAAAAAACCGCTGGCCGTTGTTGGACGTTTTTCTGATCCTTGCTTTTTTTTGGAATAGGATACAAGAACACTGAGCATAACGTGGTTGGTTCATATGTACAAGTTGCAGAGAAAAAGAAGAACAGGGAGAATTCAAAAAATTGTAATAATTTGCAATAAGCATTTTTTATTGAATTGCCCTCGGTGAAGTGTCCATCTCGATCTGTATCATGACATCCCTTTACAAAATTCATTGCAATTTGTCATTAGGTGGTACAAAGACCTTGTGAGTCGATTCCAACCATCGCTATGTGTTGTCTTGTTGTACCTGTTGAACACCTTGTAACTCTCGGCAAACAGCCTTGGGAGGTACATTTCTCATGCCGACCTTGGTCATCAAATATGACTGGGATCATCTGCTAATCTTTTTTTCCTATACCAGTACTCAATTTCAAAGTTGAAGTTAGACTCGAGGCACTCCACCCGTCAAGTCTGTGGATAGTTCATTTTTGGCTCAGTCTTGAGATACTTCAGTGGGTGATAATCAGTGTGGAGAATACATCAATGGAGGTCTAGGTAGCATCACCACGTATTAAACGCATGCAAGACCACCAATACTCTTTGTCAATTAATCTGTAGTTCAGTTCTGGCCTGTGCGATTTCATTGAAGTATACACGTCTGGTTCTTCACCGCTATTGTCTTGGAGTGCAACAGCTTCGATTACTTTGTTCGATGCATTATTGAAAATGATACGGTCTACCATTGGATCGGCCAATTGTAAGGCTGGCGTGAAGGCCAAAGCATTTAGGAAATATTTGAATGCTTCCTATTCACTATCTCCCCAAATCCGTTTGGTCATTTTAATGATTGAGATCAAAGGATGGCACCGATTCTCTAGAGTAACCCTGTTTGGTAGTAATTGCAGAAGCCCAAGAATACCTATACGTCCCAAACATTGGTAAGCATTGTTCAATTGCCGACTGCTTCCATTTTATTTGAATCCACTGTGATCTGTTTGTTTTGGATGATGTGGCCCAAAAAGTTGATGAAATGGCAGCCAAATTCATAAGAGTTTCTCATAGATTCCTTCCTCTCTTTATGAAATATTAGGAGCTTCTCACAGATGTCAACTATACCCCTCGGAAGTGCAACTATACACTTGAGTTATACAGTTTGGAGAACTTGTCCAGTGAGCAACCACAAAATAATATTTGGATGAGATTTCCTGAACCAACATAATCCGTAGGTAGACCGAAGCAACGGAGCAGTACATGTCAGCATTAATGGTAGAAAATTCCACTTGCCTCTAATCGAGAGACCCACAATGTGACAGCAGTTAAGGGAGGTAGCAGAGGGGGAAGCATTAGAGGAAGTTGTAGCAATGGTAAAACACCAGTCGATATCACTGGACGTGGTAAAAATATAGCTACAAAGTGGAGTCCAAGCATNCCGAAGCAACGGAGCAGTACATGTCAGCATTAATGGTAGAAAATTCCACTTGCCTCTAATCGAGAGACCCACAATGTGACAGCAGTTAAGGGAGGTAGCAGAGGGGGAAGCATTAGAGGAAGTTGTAGCACTGGTAAAACACCAGTCGATATCACTGGACGTGGTAAAAATATAGCTACAAAGTGGAGTCCAAGCATGGCTAGTCGACATGGAGACAGGGGAAGCAAAAGAAACTCCATTAGTAGAAACAACTGCATTGGCCTCCACGAATGTCAAATTTGTAGCTGTTTCAGAGGCATTTTCACCTCTTGCCGGTGAGTTCAAAGGGATTTTTCCCAATGAACTACCCCAAGGGCTACCTCCTCAAGAGAGCGTCGATCAGCAGATAGACCTGAAGCCAGGAAGAAGACCGAAAGTGAAGGAGATCCATTGGATGAGTGACCAAGAGCTGACCAAAATCAAGAAGCACCTGGAGGAGCTGCTTGGTCAAGGGTTCATCAGGTCAATTACGTCACCCTACGCAACAACTATACTTTTTTTGAAAAATAAAACTGGAGAGCTACGCATGTGCGTGGACAAACAAGCATTGAAGAAAATCACCATCTAGAATTGCTACTCCCTCTCGTGAACAGAGAAAAATTCTGACCAACTCCATTGGACAAGAAGTTTTAGCAAAATAAACCAATGCAACGGCTATCATCAGTGACTCGTATCTGATAAGGAATTCAAGAAGATGGCATTCTGCACCAGTTATGGGAACTTTGATTTCATGGTTATGTAGTTTGCACTCACAAATATTCCCACAATGTTCATGGTGGTGATGAACAATGTTTTTTTTACCCGTAGCTTGATGAATTTTTCCCTGTGTTTCTCAATGAAATCCAGGTGTATAGCCGCATCCCGGAGGAGCACAATGGACAGCTCCGAAAAGTTCTAGAGATTTTACAAAGAGAGAGAACATATGGATAAGTCTTGAAATATGACTTTGATCGTTGTTTGATCAAGTTTTTGGGCCACATCATCAACAGCAAACGGATCACCATGGACCCAAGAAGTTGAAGGAAGTTTCCGATCGGCTGACGCCGACCAAGGTTTGGGACGCCCAAGTGTTGTTGGAATTCCTCAACTACTAACGTTGATTTGTAAAGGATTATGCTCGAATATCAGTGCCTCTCTTCGATATCACTTGTAAAACAAACGATTGGAGCTGGAACGACAGCAAAAAAGAAGCGTTCAACACTTTAGAAACACTCTGACCTTGGTGCCAGCCCTACAATTAGCGGATGCAATGGTGGACTATGTCAAGGCTACCAATATGTCAGTTTGAAAAATCGGAGCAAATCTCCTTGAAGACAACGGTGGTGGAGAACAACTAGATGCATACGTGTCACAAGTATTATGCGGGGCCAGACCTCAGCTATGCGTTACACAAAAGATAAATGCTCACAGTGATAAACAAGTTCAAGACATGTAGGTGTTACTTGGAATGCCGACAGTGCATTATCCACACTGACCAGCACACGCTCAAATATCTCAAGACTCACCAAATCAAAACTATTGATAAGCTCAATTGATGGAGTTCCTCGATTCCAACTTCGATTACGGTATTGAACTCTGACTTGGAAAAATAAATCTGGCAGATTCTTTGAGTCCACAACCACACTTGATGGTCAAGATCAGCATACTACTTGTCAGACGAGATCCGTACCTTGTGNCAGACCTCAGCTATGCGTTACACAAAAGATAAATGCTCACAGTGATAAACAAGTTCAAGACATGTAGGTGTTACTTGGAATGCCGACAGTGCATTATCCACACTGACCAGCACACGCTCAAATATCTCAAGACTCACCAAATCAAAACTATTGATAAGCTCAATTGATGGAGTTCCTCGATTCCAACTTCGATTACGGTATTGAACTCTGACTTGGAAAAATAAATCTGGCAGATTCTTTTAGTCCACAACCACACTTGATGGTCAAGATCAGCATACTACTTGTCAGACGAGATCCGTACCTTGTGAGGCTATTCGTGATGGATTACACGGAGTTCGGTAGGTATGGCAAAACCAAGTTTTGGTTCGACGACCCTCACTAGCAACAAAAATTCACTCCTCGGATCTTCAAACCACCAAACAAAGAGTTACAATGGATGCTATTGGAGGAATATCACGTAACAGGTCCAGATGGACACTTCGATGAGGAAAACGAAGCTGGCAAAGTATTACTAGTGGGACTAGTTATAGGCCGACATGAAAACCTTCTAATTTTTTTGTGACACCTATCAACTGTAGAAATCTCATCGCATGAGGCCACCTTGAATACTCCAACCTGTCCATGTTCTTGTGTATCCATAGGACAAAATTTGCATGGACTTCATAACCAGGTTACCTGTCACCCCCTAGGGATATGATGCAATCCTAATGGTGGTGGAAACAAATATCACACCTCATTCTGACGACGGTCGATGTCACCACTGAAGGAACACAATGTCTGTTTCTAAGGTGGATCATGTGGCTACATGTACAATCATCAGCAACAGAGAAAACCAATCCAATAGCCATTTTTATACAGAAAATGGCATTTTATGAAATTAATATCTAGCTATCAATGTTGTTCCATCCTCAAACCAACCGGCAGACCAAGCCGATCAATCAGATGCTCAAACAACTCCCCCGCCATTGATGCGAGCCACACGGAAGCAATTGCGAAACAAAACTGCTTATTGCCAGACTCGCGTTTAACTCCGTAAATTCCTAGTATAACGGGTAAAATTCCCTTTCAAGTGGTCTACGGTAAACTTCTTGCAACACCGGCATGACTCTAAAGTCAGAGAAATATTCCTACGGTTGAAATCCACCGCCGAGACTTCACTAGCGGTTGGGAAGAAACTCGTCAAACTCTCGTGAAGATCCAAGCAGCCATGAAGCGAGGGATGGACTGACATCGTAGAAATTATGTGTTCAGCGCTGGCGATTGTAACTCACTCAGCTCCACGAAAATCAAACTCGGTGAAAAATACCTTGCAAAGCTCAAATCCGGATGGTTGAGACCATTTGAGATCAAGAGAATGCAAACTCTCGTCGTCGCTTGACTTTGCGTGCCAACAAGCATAGAAGTCCATCCTATCTTCCATATCAGTAAGCTTAAGCATGACAGGGATCCCTGCGAGAGCTTCTCCAACAGAGACAATACTCCTCTGCCTCTTATTCAAGTAGATGGGGATACGAAGTATGTGATTGAAGACATTGTTGGAAATCAATGTCGGGAAAAAAGGATTGAGTATCTTGTCAAGTGGCACGGCTATCATGTTGCAATTAACAACTGGGAACCGTACAACCTCTGAGATGTCAAATATCTGATTGCTTGTTTATTATGTCGTCATCGGCCTACGTTTGCTAACGCGCCAGGACGTCATTGCTAGGGTGGGGGGGGGTGTTATTTCCTTGATGTACATGAGTCCTTGATCTCGCATGTGGGAGGCTTTGTCCTTACATTCACGGCCCACCGTGCCCGAGGGCATGTGGACCACCTGGTCCGACCTCCGATTTTGACACTTTAAACCACTTCCCAGAAGGGTCAACAGAAGCATCGTGAACTGCATTGATGTTTCAATACCGTTCGGTCGACTTCTTGTCGCCACTAGACTTTTATTAAACCGTGCACCTATATCCTTAAATCCCCCGACTTCTCAGCAGAGTTTCTCAAAGTGACCACTCATGACACGATGTCACACACGTCGCACGGTTGGAGTGTCCAATGTCGTGTTTCCCAAATTTTTCTTATATTCTCGTCAAATGTCTACATGTAACGCACACAAAAATATAGGTATAAAGGTTTGGCAAGGCAACCACTACAACACATACTGCCCATAGTCGCACGTATCCTATCCGTTTGCAACAGCTCCATGGAATTTTTCTGAACCATATCTAACTTTGTAGAATCCAACCCGGGTCTCCGATGTCAGTGGCCACACATCGCATGTGTCAAGTGAAGTTGTTGCCAACAGGCCTCTTGGCAGATGGCCGAGAGCACCATTTGATTTTCTTTACACGTGGTCCGCACACATGTAAAGTGAATATTTGAAATGGTTTTGAAATCAATTGTTGAACGTGAGCTAACCAATGGGTTATGTTACATTTGTGGAAATAGATCAAAGTTAAAAAAAAAAAAAAAGACCTTCATGACATGTATCAATATAAGAACTTTGTATCGCCTTCTTGTAGCGATTTTTTGTGACGATTTGTAGTGGAGGGGCAAAGTGCGATGATCTCCACGGCAAGAATCGTGGCTTAATTGGTAGAATATACAGTTGATGTGGGAGGACATCACACCATACCTGATTTCTGTCAGTTTTCATTAACCAAACCACTGTACTGCCAGAAATCGTTAGCCAAACTTGCTACTGCTCAATACGATATACAAAAAATGGTTTGGGTTACGGCACAAGACTCAAGATATGCCTCATTATGATTCTGTTCATTGCATATATGAGCTCGACTTGTTTGACAGTTGATGTTGAAGGACCTGCAACTTAATACAAATCATCCTAAGTCTTTGAATCGTCTTCTACTCCGCAGCCCATCCTTGTGAATCATCTAGGTGAAGAAAACTCCAGCAATGGCGAATCAGCAACACGTGAACAACGATGCTTTCCAGGGAAACCAGGAAGGAGTGATGAATTTTGGAACAAATGGCAAAGCACTGATAAACGTGACGGCCAATCCGGCTACTGACCCCTCAGGCTTGGCAAACCCTTCGTCCTCACTGCAGCCCGTTGGGATGACACCTGGCATAATGGGAGGCACCGGCCAACAATCGCGAATCAACGAAGACCTGTACCAAAAATTGTCGCGACTAAAGAGCCTCAACACCCATCTGCTCCAATAGCTCATTGCGACGATGGAGGAGCTTCTAGTAACTCGTATGTGAGAAGCCACCGAGAGAAAATTATAACTCTCAAGTGAACCCCACATTTGACTGGCACTTCCCGAGCCAATCGATTCCACAAACTCCAAGGGACTGACGGTCAGGATGTGGCTGATGAGTTTGGAGGTGTACTTCATCATTTCTGGGGTCAAAAACGATGGAAATAAAACTGACCTCGCAGCCTTGCTTTTGTGTGGCATGGCCTTGAGTTGGTAATCTGATCTAAAGGCCATCCAATGATAGCAGGAGACCGGTACAGCTGGATTGACAGATCACGCGACCGCTCCCACATCGACGACCACAGACATGCTACCTCACAAGAAGATAAATGTGGCGTGGCACGACCCCCTCATGCCACTGGAAACATGGAGGGACTTCACGTGCGCTACACTTGCTTGTTTTGGAAAGCAAAACAAGAATTCACATAGATGCTACAGACTCCACCGTCTGTGTCAACAGTTGAGCGTGCCAAAGTACACTTGGTGTTTCCGCAATCATCATTGGTAGTGAGCTCATCCCCAACAAACTGTGTTTGAACTACAACGACCTCAAACAAGATATTCGGTGAGCAATTGCCATTTTTGGCATCAAAGACAACCTTCTACAAATGATCGCATCAGCCGACCGCATCGACGGCACTGACTACGATGCTCAGATGCAGGAATCCAATGGATAACAACCCCAAGGCCACAATCCTTATTGTGGTGCAGGAAAGTTGTGGTTGATGGAAACCTCATCCTCGATGGAGATCGACATCATCGATGAATTGGATCAACGGCTCTACTGGACTAGTGGGAAGCCGGGTTGCATCTTGCGCGACTGACGAAGGCGCCAAAAAGGAACAAAAATCACAGAAAGGGGGTGAGGAGTCAGAAATTAGCAAAGGGCAGGAGTAGATGGCGAGGCTCCTGTCCGATCAGAAAATTTTGCGCCGATCGATTTCCCATTTGAGCAGCTGACATCCTCGCAGACAAGGGTTTCTAATATCACAAAGTTTGACGAGGGGTACAAGTACGACTAACCGGTGATACTGTTACAAGTACGACCGAGGGGTTGTAAAAGTCGCATCATGGTAATGTCACTATTGGACGGATGAGCTTCTCACAGTTTTGTTAGCAATGACATGGTTTAGAAGCTGGATTTGTAGACCAATCCGGCAGTGTTTGAAGAGAAATTTGTTGACATAAGATTGCAGATCTGTCGACTTTGTTAACCACTCCAGCTGCAAATCGGAGATCTGCATGATGTAAAAAGTCTGGAGGACCCATCCAATGAGTGAACACAAAATCATCATGGGACGAGGTTCACTGTACCGGCACAATTTTGTAGGTTGATTGGGGCAGCGGAGCAGTCCATGTCAGTATTAGTGGAACAAAAGACACCTGCCTCCATTCAAGCGACCCATGACACAGTGAGGGTTACGCGAAGGAACAGAGGTGGGAATAACAAAGGAAGCTGTGATAGCTACAAAATTTCAGCTGAAATCTTTGGACGTAGCCAAGAAGAATCTGAAGCGCGAAGTCCAAGTGTGGCTAGTCCACGTAAAGGCAAGGAAAGTGGAAGACGTTGCAGTGGCCGCAGCCATACCAACGGCCTCAACACCCGAGAAGTTTGCAGCAGTACCAACGGAGTTTTTGGAGCTCATTAAGGAGCTCAAAGGCGCTTTTCCCCATGAACTACCCCGAGAGCTACCACCACAACCAAACATCAACCATCAGGTAGACCTGAAACCGGGAAGCAAACCGCCAATAAAGGGGACCTATCGGATGAGCGATCATGAGCTAACCAAACTCAAGAAGCATTTGGACAGGTTGCTCACTCAGGGGATCATGCGACCCTCCACGTCACAATACGCAACACCTGTACTTTTGGTTAAAAAGAAAAATAAAAGATTGCTGATGTGCGTATACTACCGAGCATTGAACAACATCACTATCAAGAATCGATATCCCCTCCCGTGAGCACATGAACGTTTCGACCAACTTTGAGGGATCCAAATTTCCAGCAAATTTGGCCTACGCAATGGCTATCATCAGATCTATGTCTCTTATCGGGACATGGAAACGACAACATTCTACACCAGATACGGGCACTTTGATTTCACCTTCATGTCGTTTGGACTCACAAATGTCCCATAATCTTCATGGCGACAATTAAAAGCATCTTTTTCTCGTACCCCAATGACTTTTTCATTGTATACCTGGACGACATCCTGGTGTACAGTCGCACTCCAAAGGAGCACAATGGACATCGCTGAAAAGTTCTCAAAGTCTTACAAAGAGAGAACATTTTTGGAAATTTCTTGAAATGCGACCTTGGTCTCCGTTCGATCGAGTTTTTGGGCTACATCATTGGCGATGGACAGACCACCATGGATCAAAAAAGGTAGAGGCGGTTGCTGATTGATTGACGTCCACAAATGTTTGGGACATATAGGTGTTTTTAGGCTTCTGTAAGTACTACCATTGATTAAAAAAGGAATATGTCCGAGTGTCAGTGCCTCTCTCCAATCTCACCAGGAACAACATTGAGTGGAATTGGGGGGATAGCAAATAATAAGTGTTCAAATCTTTGAGAAACGCTTTGACCTCAGCACAAGCCTTACGGTTGGTGGATCCAATGGAGGACTACATCATGGCCACCGATTCGTCCGATCGAGCCATCAGAGGCATTATCCTCCAAGACAATGGCGGTGGAGAACAACTAGTCAAGTACATGTTGCAAAAACTATGCTGGCTGGAACTCAACTATGGAGTGCACAAGAAAGAGATGCTCGCGTTCATGTACCCGTTCAAGACATGACAGTGCTACCTCGAGTGCCAAAGATGTATCATCCGTACCAACCACCACACCCTCAAATATTTCAAGACCTAACAAAATCTAAGCCATCAACAAACTCAATTGATGGAGTTCCCCAAGTCCAAATTCGACTATGACATCAAGTACTGACCTAAGAAAATGAAAAAAGGGGGATGCTCTAATTCAACAACCCAATTTGATAGCTAAGATCATCACGTTGCTCATCAAACAAGACCCGTACCTTGCAAGGCTATTCACAAGAAGCTACGGGGAGTTTGTCAAGTACGACAAAACAAAGTTCTGGTTAGACGAACCCTACTGGCAATGACGATTCACTCGCCAGGTTGTTTTTCCTCCCAACGAGGAACTGCAACGGATGCTACTAAAGGAATGCCACAACACCAGTCCAGGTGGACACGTCGGTGAGGACAAGATACTCTAGAAGTTGGCAAAGTACTATAGGTGGGATAACATGCATACCAACATGAAGACCTTTTGCAAATCATGCAATACCTATGAGAGACAAAAATCTCGTTGCACACGGCCACCTGGTCTACTTCAACCCCTACCCATTTCCACAAGACCATGGGCCAACATCAGCATGGACTTTGTGATAGGACTGCTTGCCAACCCCGTGAGGTATGATACCGTCCTCGTCGTGGTGGAAATATTTTTTAAAATGCCATACTTCATTCTGATGCCCAGCACGGTCATTGCAAAAGGAACAGCATCGTTGTTTCAAAATTGAATAGTGTGGTTGCAGGGAGTATCACGTACCATCTTTAGTGACGGAGATGGCCGTTTCACTAGGCATTTTTGGCGCTAAGTGATGACAAGTTATGGCAGTTGGATCCAGCTAACAACGACGTTCCATCCTCATAATGACACGCAAACCAAGGAGACCAAAGAAATGCTCAAACAACTCCTCTACACTTTATGTGAGACACACAGCACTGACTGGACAGCAAAACTGCTGACTGCTGAACTCGTATGCAACTTTGCCACTCCCAACGCAAGTGGTAAAATACCTGTTGAAGTGGTGTACGACAAACTTTTCCGCAACATTGGCTGGATTACAAAGTCAAACATCCCTGTGGTTGACATCCGCCGTCAGGACTTTGCAAGCATCTAGGAGGAAACACGATAGAACCTCACAAAGAGCAAGAAGCTATGAAGCAGACAGTCAACGGACATTGCAGCGATGACATGTTTAGTGCTGGCAATTGTGTCCTCCTCAGCTCTGCGCACATCAAACTTAGAGGACAGGATTTGCGAATCTCAAAACCCAATGGTTGGGACCGTTTGAGATCGAGCGGATGTAAACCCCAGCCGCCACTCAACTTCGCCTACCTAATCGCACGGCAATTCAACCTGTCTTCCACATTAGCAAGCTCAAGCACCACTAGGATCCCGGAATGATCTTCCTTGACAAGGACGTCGCACCTCCATTCCCGGTACATGTGGACAGGGATATGGAGTACCTGATAGAAGACATACTCGGAAACTGACGCTGTGGAAAAACAACCGAGGATCTAGTCAAGTGCCATGGCTACGATGCCGCACACAACAGCTGGCAGTCCTATGACAACCTTTGAGACGTCGATCACATGATCGATGGCCATTTTTGCCGCTACCGGCCTACGGCTGCCAACGTGCCAAGACGTTGCAACGAAGATTGAGACCGAGTGTTTCATCCCTGACGTATACAAGTCCATAAACTCCGCAAGTGGGTATTTTTTCTTTACATTCATGGTCCACCACACGCATACATTAGGAATTTTACGCCATCCGGCCGAGGGAATTTTGGCCAGCTGTCCCGAACCCCGGTGTTCTGTTTGAGAAGTTTCTGACAACTTTGACCATCTTCTGAAAAAGGTCGACATAAGTGGTTCGAACCATATCAATGTTTTGATATTCTTTGGTCGACTCCTCGGTGGTGCCAGAATTTTACGAAAGAAGCGCCTTGATATTCTCAAAGCCCCCGAATTCTTGGCAGAGCTTTTCGAGTCCGCCACTCATGAGACGACCTCACACACGTTGCTCGGCTCGAACGGCGATAACCCGACTTGTGCATTATTCTCATGCTTGGCATCATGTACATGTGCTCGATGCACTTGACACTTGTCATCGAAGTACACGCAATAATTAATTCAAATTATACCATTGTCCCAAAATATCAAATCGTCTTCCATCCCACACCTTATCCCTGTGAACCACCTACGTTCCATTGGGTATAACACTTAGCAGTAAACCATAGTAGCACTGGAGGAGCAACCAACACATTAACTACCTGGTGAAAACCTCCCATAAATCCTCAGCAAATCTCCACCGGTCAGAAGATTGTAGACTTCACCACGCTAATGGTGAATGGAGTGAGCTCAACCGGTGAAGAGCAGCAGTCCCGGGCAAGAACTTCGGCGGTGGCGGATCAGGAGCACGCGAACAATGATGCTCTCCAGGTAAACCAGGAGGTTGTGACAACTTTTGTTATGAACGGTGCAGCAAAAAAGAACCCGACGGCCAATATGGTTATGGACCCCTTGGGCTCAGCAAACCCTTTGCTTCCGTCGCAGTCCATTAGGTCAAAACCTGGCACGATGGGAGGCATCGGCTGACAATTACAAATTGACGAAGACATGTGCCAGAAGTTGTCGAGACTCGAGAGCCTCAATACCCATCTACTCCAACATCTCAGTGCAGCAATGGAGGAGCTTTGAGCTTCCCATGCGCGTGAAGCAGTAATCGCCAAGAGAAATTTGTAAATCTAAAGTGAACCCCATATTTGACGGGGAAATTCCACTGGACCGACAGTCAGGATGTGGCTGACGAGTTTGGAGGTGTACTTCACCGTTGCTAGGGTCAACAACAAAAAAGAGAAAAATGACCTCACGTCCTCACTTTTGTGTGGCACAGCTTTGAGTTGGTGGTCTGATCTTAAGGCCATCCAATGGTAGCAGGCGGCCGGCGGAGCTGGATTAACTGCTCACCCGACCGCTCTCACATCGTTGACCATAGGCATATTGTTAGAAACTTGTGGCCCTTGCCATGGCTGCTGTGGATTGATTCCCTGGTCCGGCCACTGGGGAGTGGTTGAACACCTGATCTGATTTCAGATTTCGATTCCTTGGAATTTTTCATGCAAGATCAAGCTCTGAATAGCTCGATTTGAGTGAGTATTCAGAAAGATAGCCCCGCCTGAAGGAGGGGTGGTTCGCGGGTGGAATCTGGGTTCCCGTCATCGGTGACAGGATAGTTCCACCACGGTGGTCCGAGTTCGTCTCCAACGAGCTCCAAATTTACCAGGGGCATGAAAAAACTGACCATAAGGACCTCCTTGACCAGGGTGACTTTCTCCCTGACTTCTGGGCGAGGAAAGGTACTCCGACGGGTCATCGTCGAAGCGCCTCCCGTTGCCTAGCGTGCAAGGCACGGTGGGCGGCTCCACCAAGGGTTACTTTGATGGCCGTAGCAGGGGCTAGACTACTCCGTTTTGGGCGTGCTTGGATGCGTTGGCAATCTCTGATCACAGGCTATAAGAATCTGATGTAATATCACTGTGGATAACAACAATTCCCACTTCGATTGAGTGCAACTGCTTGCGACTCTTTTCTTCTCATTCTGGACTGTGATCCTTGGACTCCACACTCTTCCACCTAGTTGTGCATTGGCTACCAAAGCAGCGTCAGCGTGCTCCGCAGAAGGCCAGGTATCCTTGAGGGTGCTTCCACACCCTCCTAGGGTCACCGCCAGGACAGATTCCTGACAAAGGGTTATGGACCCACATGCCCTAGGAGGACCCTCACCCTCTACGTGCATGCTACCGCTACAAGTCATGACAACCGCGACGGAGCAAGAGAGCAGCTGTGACGTCCCCCTCAAGTTTTATGGGAGGGACTTTTCACTGTGGAAGTGGCAGGCTGAGATCTTCCTGAACTACAAGGAACTGCTTGAGCTGGTCAACAGTGAAGAGAAGTCTCCTGCGACGTCCGCGACGTCTGAGGAGGTGGAGGCGTACGAGAAGCGCAACAAAGAGGCGCTTGCTCTGATCTCGTTGGCATTGTTTCCGGCACAACGTGCACAAATCCAAGGATGCACATGGGCATCGAAGGCTTGGGAGAAGCTCTGCATCGCACACGACCTGCCTACTCTTCAGCAACGTGAAGAGGCGGCGCAAGTGGCTAGTGACCGGTGGACTGAATCCACCGAGGCGGAGCAAGGGACGTTGTCCGCAGCAACAACCCTGGTCGTCCGCTCTCATGGAGGAGCGGGAGCTTGCAGGGAGGAAGGGACACGTCCACGCTATGCCAAGAAGGGGGAGTGCCATTGCTGTGGCTAGGAGGGCCATTGGAGACAGGAATGCACAATGGGAGCTGCGGATCTGGCCAGAGAGTTGGCAAAAGGGAAGCACACTAACGTGGCAGTCGCCGACTCCATACGTTCCATGAAGGGGGCTGAGATGGCAGAACCTGAGGCAGGTGAACAGCAGGCATGTCTGGAGCAAGGAGGCTCCAACAGGTCCCAAGAGAGGGCCTGCTACAACTGTGGCCAGAGGAGCCACTGGAAAGCAACGTGCACAGCGGAAGCTGTGGACTCCGACAAGCGCGTCGGGAGTGGACGACAGGCCGAAGCAGTCGTTGACACGCTGTGCAACAGTGATCAGATCCAAGCTGCGAGGGCTGATGTGTCAGGGACCACGAGGCTTGCCGTGGACGTGCAAC
>SZWC01006506.1:59370-82052 GCA_023375785.1 Penium margaritaceum
CCAGTGTCGGCGGTGCAGGAGGCAACATCTTGGATAAAGCGGCACACACAGAGACGGTGCCGACAAGGGCCAAGAGCAGCAGCATGGAGGCAGTGCAAGAAGGCGGGGGAGATGCGCAACACGCTGGGCCAAGCTCGCAAGGTACTGAAGGTGTTGATAAATCAAAGGCACCAAAAGCACAAGTGGAGGAGATGGAGGACTCAAATGAAGGTCCGAGGTCTCCGCACATGAGGGAGGATGTCGCAAGAGGTGCGGGTCTCCCACATGACGGGGAGCAGAATTATAAGGAGGCAAGGGATCCCAGGTCGTCTCGGGGAGGCGTCCAACTATCCCGGCAAGCAGAAACACCAACACAACAGAGGTCAGAAGGCATGCCACAGGGGCGCTGCCAAGTCCCGCACGGGGGCACAAGTGATGACAGTGGGGAGCGAGACATCCGCCACTACATGTTGTGATTGGTGTAGGACAGCTAAGGAGAGTTGCTCACAATAGCAGCTTGGCCGGGCATCAGAGCATGGCAGATGTTCGAGGACAGGGCATCATGGCTGCGGTGCAGGGGAAGATTGTTAGAAAATTGTGCGCCTCGCCATGGATGCCGTGGATCGATTCGCTGGTCCGGCTACTAGGGAGTGGTCAAACACCGATCTGATTGCAGGTTTGGATTCCTTGGAATTTTGCATGCAAGATCAAGCTTTCAATTGCTCGATCTGAGTGAGTATTCAGAAAGATAGCCCCGCCTGAAGGAGGGGTGGTTCGCGGATGGAATCTGGGTTCCTGTCATTGGTGACGGGATAATTCCACCGCGGTGGTCCGAGTTCGTCTCCAACGAGCTCCAAATGCACCAGGGGTATGAATGAAGTGACCAAAAGGACCTCCTTGACCAGGGTGACTTTCTCCCTGACTTCTGGATGAGGAAAGGCGCTCCGGCGGGTCATCGTCGAAGCGTCTCCCGTTGCCTAGCGTGCAAGGCACGGTAGACGGCTCCACCAAGGGTTACTTCGATGGCCCTAGCAAGGGCTATATTGCTCTGTTTTGGACGTGCTTGGATGCGTTGGAAAGCTCTGATCACAGGCTATAAGAATATGATGTAATCTCACTGTGGATAACAGCAATTCCCACTTCGATTGAGTGTAACTGCTTGGGACTCTTTTCTGCCCATTCTGGACTGTGATCCTTGGACCCCACACTCTTCCACCTAGTTGTGCATTGGCTACCAAAGCAGCGTCAGCGTGCTCCACAGAAGGCCAGGTATCCTTGAGGGTGCTTCCACGCCCTCCTAGGGTCACTGCCAGGACAGATTCCTGACACATACTACCTCTCAAACAGATAAATCCAACGTGGCATGAACCTCTCACGCTAACGGAAGTATGGAGCGACTTCGTGCACGGTACCCTCGCTCGCTATGGGGAGCTGAACGAGAAGTTTGACGTATGTGAAAGACTCCAACTTCTGCATCAGTAGTCTTGTGTGGCAGACTACACTCAACGTTTCTGAGAAATGATCACCGACAGTGATCTCACATCCAATGAATTGTGTTTCTATAACAACATTGGCCTCAAGAGAGATATTTGACAAGCAATCATCATTTTTGGCATCCAAGATGGCCTTCTACGAATGATCGTAGCATCCTACTGCATCGACAGTGCAGACTACAATACTCGGATGCAGGAATCCAATGGTTGGTGATCCAAAGGCCACCATCCTTATTGTGGCGGAGGGAAGTCACAGTCAACAGAAACATCGTCTCTGATGAAGATTGACGCTTTCGATCAACGCAATCAACGGCTCTGCTGGACTACTGGAAAGCCGGGTCATATCTCACGTGACTGCTGAAACTGGCAACAAAAAGCCAAAAATGGGGAGAAGGTGTGAAAAATAGCAAAGATTCAGGAAACAAAAAATTACAAGAGTAGACGATGAGGCTCTTGTACAGTCAAAAAAATCTGTGCTGACCGATCGCCCATCAAACTGGCTCACATTGCCACAAATGAGGATTTTTTTTATCACAATGTTCGATGAGGGGTAGGAGGATGACCAACCGGTAATACTACTACAATTATAATCAAGGGGATATAAAAGTCGCACAATGGTACTGGGACTACTTGATGGAGGAGCTCCCCACAGTGATGTGAGCAACAATATGGTTTGGAAGCAGGGGATGTTTGAAGAAAACTTTATCAACGGACGACTGTAGATCCGTCAAATTTATGAACCACTATGTCTGCAAATTGGAGATCTGCACGACGTAACAGTCTATAGGAATTTTCCCATGAGCAACCACAAAAGCATCCTCGGGGAGGAATTCGTGTAGTGGCACAATCCACATGTTCACTGGAGTAACCGAGCAGTTTACGTCAGCATTAATGTTAAAAAGCAACACTTGCCTCTGGTCGAGCGACCCACGACATAGCGGCGGTTACGGGAAGCAGCAGAGGAAGTTACGCCCACAAAATACCAACCAATATCTGTGGACATGGCCAAGAGACACCTTAAGCGCGGAGCCCAAGGTTTGCTAGCCCGCGTGCCGGGCTAGCCAAGCACAATGGTACTGGCACTACTGTAGGGGAAGCAAAAGAAATTACAGCAGCCAAAGAAACATCCATTACCTTGATGCCTGAGAAGTTTGTAGTAGTGCCAAAGGAGTTTGCAGGGCTTGTCGAGGAGTTTGAAGGGGTTTTTTTCCAATGAACTACCCCGAGAGTTACCACCGCAATGCAGCATCGACCATCAAATTAACCTGAAGCTGGACAGTAGACCGACATTGAAGGGGATGAGCAATCACGAACTGACCGAGCTAAAAAACCACCTTGACAAGATGCTTTTTCAGGGATTCATCAGGCCCTTCACGTCACCGTACGTGGCACTGATAATCTTTGTGAAAAAGAAAACGGGCAAAATGCAGATGTGTGTGGTCTATCGGGCATTGAACGACATCACCATAAAGAATCGCTACCCCCTCCCATGAGCATATGAACGTTTTGACCAACTCTGAGGGGCCCAATTTTTAAGCAAAATCGAGCTATACAGCGGCCATCATCAGATTCACGTATCTCATAAGGATGTCGAGAAGACAACATTCCACACCAGATACAGGCACTTTGAGTTTATGGTCATGCCGTTTGGACTCAATAACTCCCCCGCAATGTTTATGGCGGCGATGAACAACATTCTTCGCCCATACCTCGACGACTTTTTTGTCGTGTACCTTAACATCTTGATATACAGCCGCACCACAGAGGAGAACAATGCACATCTTGGAAACGTTCTTGAGATTCAACAAAGAGAGAAGCTTTTTGGAAAACTCTCAAAAAGCGACTTTGGTCACTGTTCGATCAAGTTCTTAGCCGACATCATTGACGGCAGTCGTATCACCTTGGACCCCAAAAAGGTGGAGGTGGTCGCCGATTGGCCAACGTCCACAAATTTTCAAGGCATCTAGGTGTTCTGAGCCTTCTGCAGCTATTACAACCGATTAAAAAAAGACTACGTGCGGGTGTCAATGCCTCTCTTTGATCTCACCCGGACAATCATCGAGAGCAATTGGGGGGACAAGAAGCGTTGAACTCTTTGAGAAACGCTCAGACCTCGGTGCCAGCCTTGTGATTGGCAATTCCAATGGTGGACTATATCATGGCTAACGACGCATCCGATCGTGCCATCGGAGTCATTCTCCTCCAAGAAAATGGCGGTGAAGGAAAGCCGGTCATGTATATATCGCGAAAACTACGCGGACCAGAACTCAGCTACATAGTGCATTAAAAAGAGATGCTCACAGTCGTGCACATGATATAGACGTGGTGGTCCTACTTGGAATGCCGATGATGCATCAGCCGCACCGACCACCACACCCTAAAATATCTCAAGACCTAGCCAAATCTCAACCGTCGACAAACTCGATAAATGGAGTTCCTCAAGTCCAACTTTGACTACGACATCGAGTACTGGCCTCAAAAAACAAATTTTATGGATGCTCTAAGTCAGCAACCAGATGCAACTGTGAAAATCAATACGTTGCTTGTTGAACGAGACCCGTACCTCAAGAGACTGTTTATAAAGGGTAACGAGGAGTTCGACAAGTACGACAAAACCAAGTTTTGGTTCGACGACCCTTACTGGCAACGGCGATTCACTCACCGGATCGTCGTTCCTCAAAACAAGGAACTTTGGAAAATACTGTAGGAGGCATGCCATGTGTAACAATCGGTAGAGTACGTTGAATTGAAGAGGAGGGGCTCTCAGTGTTTCAGTCGTGAATGGTCACGAATGAGGTCGGCTCTGCCAACGATACCAGTTTGTCACACGGGTTCCATCGTGTTACATCATCATCGTCATGCGAAACTACCTTTTCAAAGATACGACATATATTCATGAACAAAATAGTGATTATGTCATGATCATTTCCGTTCTTAAACCCAAGTCATTTCATGTTCTCTTTCCTTTGAGTCAAGGCGGACATTCCGGCGAGGACAAAACGCTCGAGAAGCTAGCAGAGTACTACTAGTGGGACATGATGAAGACCAACATGGCGGCCTTCTGCAAATCGTGTGACATGTTTCAAAAGCAAAAATCTTGATGGATGCGGCCACTTGATGTACTTCATCCGCTACCCGTTTCGATGGAATCGCTGGCCGACATCGGCATGGACTTTGTGACGAGCCGACATCGGCATGGACTTTGTGACAGGACTACCACTGTCACCATAGAAGGAATACCGCGGTTGTTTCTAAATCAGATCATGAGTGCCATGTACCATCATCTGTGACAAAGATGGGCATTTCACTAGCCAATTTTGGCATGAACTGATAACTTGCTATGGTAGTTGGATCCTCCTATCAATGGCGTTCCATCCTTAGACTGACAGGCAAACCGAGCGAACAAATTAGATGGTTGAGCAACTTCTCCGAACTTTATGCGAACCACACAACAACGATTGGGCAGTAAAAACCGCCGCCCGTAGAACTCGAATACAAATCAGCCACTAATATCGCGATTGGTATGATACCTTTCAAGATGGTGTACAACAAACTTCCCGCCACATCGGCTCGATTGCAGAGTCAGAGTAAAATCTCTGGGGTTGACCTTTACCGCCAGGACTTCTCAAGCATTCAAGAGGAAACACGGCAGACCCTTGTGAAGATACAAGCACCTATGAAGCGGGAAGCTAAGAGACATCGCAGAAATGACGTTCTCAGCACTGGCAAATGTGTCCTTCTCAGCTCTACCAACATTAAACTCTGAGGACAAGACTTCGCGAAGATCAAACCCAGCTGGTTAGGACCGTTTGAGATTGAGGGAATACAAACCCTAGTTGTCGCTTGACTTTGTCTTCCCGAAAGCATGGCGATCCACCCTATCTTCCATATCAGCAAGCTTAAGCATTACCGAGACTCTAGTACGAGCTTTCCTGGCAGAAACGACGCACCTCTAGTACCTGTACAAGTGGTCGAGGATACGTAGTACGTGACCAAAGATATCCTCAAATAGACGGCGTGGAAAATGAACGAGTATCTGGTCAAGTGGCACGACTACGACGCCGTACACAACAGGTGGGAGCCCTACGACAACCTCCAGGACACCGATCATCTGATTGACGGCTACTTGCGCCATCACCGGCTTACATATGCTTGCGCGCCGGGGTGTGGTAGCTAAAAGAGGGAGAAGTGTTACGTTCTTGATACACATGAGTCCCTAAAACTCGCAAGTGGGAATTTCTATCATTACATTCATGACCCACCGTGTGGCAACTTGTAGGTTCTTACGCCATCCACCCAAAGGCATTTTTACCAATTGTCCTGACCTCATGTGTTTCGGTCCAGACGTTTTTGACAACTTCAACCACCATCCCGAAAGGTCAATAGAAGTGTCGTGAACCATATCGATGTTTTACCGAATGGAGCGTAGATGTTGAACATGTAGAAATTGTGAGGTAGAACACGTTTGAGAATTTGGAATATTTGAGCAATTTACAATTAGCGGTAAGTGTACTTCGATAACAAGTGTTGAAATGATTCAACACATATATACAAGCATCGAGTTACCAATGAGGCATAGTCGAGGTGGTTGGGTCGATCGTCGAGCCATGTGCGTTGAGTCACGTAGTGAGTGGTTGGATCAAGAAGCTCCGCCGAGGAATCAGGGAGCTTCAAAGATCGATGGTGAATATGCACGTGCATCTTTATAAATATCAATGTTTATTGATGCATCGAGAAATCAACCAAAAGGACATGAAACTTCTGTCATCAATTCTCGAAAGTGGTAGAAGTTGTCAAAAGGTGCAACAAGGTTCGTCGAAAGATGAGGGCAGTTTGTTGAGTTGTCCTCGACCGTCAGAGTAAAAATCGGGGTCTTGACGTACGGTTGGCTATTTGTGCAATGATAGATATGTCCACTTGGGAAGATAGCAGACTCGTGTATGTCTAGTACGCAATACATTCCTCCCTTTTAGCCGCGGTGCCCTGGCTCGCGTGCAGATGTGGCCCGATGTTGGCGGTAGTATCCATCGATTAGATGATCGACGTTACAGATGTTGTCGTAGGGTTCCCACCTGTTATCCACGGCGTCGTAGCTGTGCTACTTGACAAGATATTCTGTCATTTTTCCATGTTGTCGGTGGCTGAGGATGTCCTCGATGACATACTCCGTGTCTACTTGTACAGGTGGAGGGGGACACATCCCTGCCAAGGAAGTTCTCTCCCGGGTCTCAGTAGTGATGGATTCTACTGATATGAAATACTGAGCAAAATCGCATAGTGTAGCAAAATCGCATAGTTTGAGTCGCACGACCACAAGCTTTGCATGCGCTTGACCTCGAACGGTCCCAACCATCATGGTTTGAGCTTCAAACAGTCGGTTCCGTGGAGTTTGATGTTTGTCAAACTGAGGAGAACTTTGTCGTCCGTGGCAAATACATCGTCACTGCGATGGCGGTCCGTTGCTTGTTTCATCACTGCTTGTGTCTTGGTGAGTGTCTGTCGTGTTTGTTTCCATATGGTGGAACAATTGCGATGTTGGATGTCAACTGCAAAAATGTTACTTTGGTTGTGTAGTCCGGCTGGTGTGGCGAGAAACCTGCCATTCACCACTTCAAATGGAGTTTTACCCGTTGTGGTAGAGATTGCTGATTTATACGCGATTTCGATGGTACCTAGTTTTGCTGCCCAATCCGTCCCCTGTGGTTCACATAATGTTCAGAGACGTTATTCGAGCGTCTGATTGGTCCACTCTGTTTGGCAGTCGCTTTGAGGGTGGAATGCCGTTGAAATCTGGATTTGACTGCCGTAGCAAGTCATCAGTTTGTGCCAGAAACGGCTGATGAATCGATCGTCCCTGTCGCTTGTGATGGTTCTTGGTATTCCATGTAGCTAGAGGATGTTCTTTAGAAACAACCGCGCTATTCCTTCGGCGGTGACGGTGGTCGTCATCGGAATAAAATAAGAAATTTTGGAACGCTTTTCGACCACCACAAGGATTGCGTCATATCCAACGAGTGTGACTAGTAATCCAGTGATGAAGTCCATGGAGAAGTTGATCCATGGTTCTGTCGGAATGGAGAGCGGCTGCAGAAGCCCGGGTGGCCTCGTTCAACGAAATTTTTGTTGCTGACACGTGTCACAGAATTTATAGAAGTTGGCCACGTCAGTTTGCATATTGTTCCTTCAGTAGTGTTTTGCCAGTTTCTTCAGTGTCTTGTCTTCTCTGAAATGTCCACTTGGACCAGTTTCGTGGCAACTTTTTAGTAGCATGCAGCGGAGTTCATCATTCTGGGGAATGACCACCTGGCAAGTACATCGTCGCTGCCAATAGGGTGCGTCGTACCACCATTTTGCTTTGTCGTATCTGCCATGCTGGTTGTAGCCTCATGTGAACAACTGCTTGAGATACAGGTCTTGCTACAATTGTAGTGTTGCTGCCTTAGCCATCAGATCTGGTCGGTGGCTGAGGACGTCTAGTAGGTTGATTTTGCCCGGCCGGTACTCAACATGGTAGTCGAATCCGGATTCAAGGAACTTCGTCCATTGGGTTTGATGTCGATTGAGGTTTGGCTGCATTTTCAAATATTTCAGTGCATGTTGGTCGGTGTGTACGACGCATCGGCGGCATTTGAGATAGCACTGCCACATCTTAAATGCGTGTACGACCGCCAATATCTCCTTCTCGTGTACGGTGTAGTTGAGTTCTGGTCATCATGGTTTTTGCAACATGTATGCAACCGGTTTCTCTCCATTGCCATGATCTTGCAGGAGGACTGCGTCAATGGCTCAACCTAAGGTGACCGTAGCCATGACATAGTCAACCTTTGGATCGGCCAATCAGAGGGCTAGTGTCAAGGTTAGAGCGTTTCGCAAAGTGGTGAATAATTCTTGTTTGATATCATCCCACCGCCACTCATTTTCTTTTCGAGTGAGATCAGAGAGCGGCATTGACGTTTGGACGTAATCTCATATGAAGTGCTGGTAGTAATTACACAAGCCAAGAAAAACTTGAACGTCTCGGACGTGGGTCGGTGTCGGCCAATTATCGACTGCTGCCACTTTTTTTGGATCCATGGTGGTCCAAAAACCTGATCAGATGGCAACCAAAGTCGCTCTCTGAGAGTTTTCCAAAAACCTTCTCTCTTTGTAAAACTTCAAGATGTTTTTGGAGATGTCCATCATGCTCCTCAAAGGTGACGTTGTACAACAAGATGTCGTCGGAATATACCGCGACATAATCGTCAAGGTATGGGAGAAAACAGTTGAGCCATGAATGTCTCCGGGGCATTCGTAAGTCAAAGGGTATGACCTTGAACTCAAAATACCGTAGCATGTTTAGAACACCATCTTCTTGATGTCGTCATCTGCCACGGGGATCTTGTGATAACCGCTGTGTACATCAATTTTGGTGAAATTTTGAGCTCTTTGGAGATGGTGAAAAAGATCGTCGACTCGAGGAAGAGGGTAGTGGTTCTTGATGGTAACGACATTCAATACCCAGTAGTCCACACACATCTGTATTTTGCCCTTTTTTTAATGAACAATACAAGCGTGGCATATAGTGACGTGGATGGATGGATGAACCCTTGAGCGAGTATTTTGTCGAGCTGTTTTCTCAACTCCTTCAGCTCGTTATTGCTCATTTGATAGGCCCCTTGAACTGTGCATTGGCTGCCCGGTTTCAATTTTATGCGATAGTCGATTCTGCATTGAGGTGGTAGGGTTTTGGGGATTTTGTTAGAGAAAACATCCACAAACTCTTGAATGAGAGGTGAAAACTCTTCGTGTACCATCGTGATCCTAGTTGATGCCGATGAGGCCGATGAGGTTAATGAGGTTGATGAGGCTGTTGAGTCAGCTGCTGTCACTTCCGCTTCCTCCATTGGCTCAAAATGTACAAACCATGCACGAGCTCCTCGTCGTATGTAGTACTTGGCCATGTTGAGCGGTATCGGCAGCACATGTTGTTGCTTCTTGGTTGCTACGGTTTCCTCTACTGCTTCCACCTCTCCTACTTCTGCTATCATCTTCTACTCCATGCATAGAAGTTTTCGCTTGGCTTCATCGTTTTCCACATAGACGTCGTCGCTGTTCCGGTCAACCTACGAATTGTGCTGGTATAGGAAATCTCGTACTAGAATGATTTTGTGGTCACTCACTGGAAATGACCTCCAGACCGTTACATCTCGTATATCCCCAACTTGTAGTTGTTGTGGTTCTCAGAATCTCCATATTTGCAATCTCCCGTCAACGGTTTTTTCCTTCAAATACCCCTCGTTCAGTCTGCAAACCCAGCTTGTGAACCATACTATTGTTGATAAAACTGTGAGAAGCTCCTCCATCCAAGAGTTCCGGTACCGTTATACAACTCTTGCAACCTCGGGGTTACACTTTTAGCAGTATTGCCGGTTGGTTGTCCTCGTATCCCTTGTTGAACTTTGCGATCTCAGAAACCCTCAGAGGCATCGTAGGCCATTCATATGGGTGATTTTTTGGCGCAGATCGCTCCTCACGGACAAGAATTGTGCCTTTTACTCCTGCCCTTTGCTGTTTTCTGACTCATTTTTCTCTGAGTTCCCCCCTATTGGGCTTGATGTTTGCTTCGGCAGTTACGAGTGATATGCCCAAATTTTTCGCAGTTTTAGCGCTGTGCATATCTCTCTGGTCGATAGCGTCCACTTCCATTGGAGTTGAGGATTCCCCCGACTGAAGTTTTTTGTTCCCACAATAATTGTAGTTGGGAGGTCGCTGGCTGTATGATTCCTGGACCCGAGTGTTGTATTCGGTGCTGTTGATCCTTTTTGTCTGCTGCGATCATCTGCGGTAAGTTATTTTGGATGCCGAAAATGGCGATCGCTCATCGGATGTCTCATTTGAGGCCGTTGTAGTGAAAGAAGAGCTCTTCGGGGGCGATGTCTGCACCAGTGATGATCTCCGAGAATCTCCGGGTGTACTCTGTCATGCTGAATCACTAATAAAGACTCTGGAGTTTGTACCGAGGGTTGAGCTTCTCATTTGGTCTTCCAAATCGTGCGAGCATTGCGCGCGAGAACTCGTTCCAATCGTTTGGTGGAATCAGTGTGTCTTGCCATTGCGGGTTGGTCTGCTCCAAGGGTAGAACGCATGCGGTGGGCAATATGAGACATGCACTGTTGGCCGTTGATGAGGCCCCACCGGTCTCCTGCTTCCGTTGGATGGCCTTTGGATTAGACCACCAACTTAGTGTCATGCCACGCTAAAGGCCGACTGGGAATTCAATCTTCTTTTTATCGTCAATGACCCTAGCAGCGGTGGAGTACAATTCCAAACTCATCAACCACATCCGAACCGTCGGTTCCTTGAAATTTGTAGGATCAAACGGTTTGGGTGGGACCGGATGAATTTTAGGTTCGCTCGAGAGTTGGGTGTTTCTCTCAACAAGCACCGCCTCCCATGCACTTGCCTTGCAAAGAGCCTCGATCGTGATATTGAGTTGTTGGTGTCAATGGTTGTTGATCCCCTCACGCACGAAGATACGGTTTGCCAATTCTTTGTTGATCCGCGCCTGTTGTCTGGTGCCATGTTCATGATGCCGTTGGATCCGCGACCGGGTTGGTCGTCGGAGCCGTAGGGGTTGATCCGGCTGCCACATAGCCTGCCACGCCAGCGTTCGCTGTCGCTTCAGGGTTCGCGTGCATAGGCACGTTCTGCCCCACTATCGCCAAAGTCGTCGCCAAGGACCCGCTACTGGTGACATATCGTCGAATGCGCTCGCTCGCTTGAGGTCATAGTCTGCAAAGTATTGACGTGCGAGATGCACAGACGGCTTGTACAATGTATTCCTCCGGATGGGTAAAGTAGCCAAATGCCTCTTCAACACCGCTGCGCTTTGGTACCAAGTGTTATGCTAAACAAAGCATAGATGGTGAACATGTAGAAGTTGCAAGATAGAACACGTTCGAGAATTTAAAACACTTGAGCAATTAATTATTAGCTATAAGTGTACTTCAATGACAAGTGTCGTAATGATTGAACACGTCTATAGACGGTGTTGTAATATACTCATCGTTTGGGTCGATACATTAGCGGTGTCCATAGTCGAAAATGGAAAAATGGCGGTGTCCATAGTCGAAAACGATAAGCTAGTGGTGTTCCATAGTCGAAAACGAAATGACAACGATGCCCATATTTTTCATTGTGTGAGCGAAAACGGGCACGGCTGACATAAATTTCATGTATTTAACAGGTTTGATATGGATTTCGACTTCGAGGTCGAAGTCGAACTTCGCCGGTCATCGCGAGCTCGCAGGAGGGGTTTCGCCGCGAAACCTCCCTGCGAGCTCGCGATGACCCTGCCAAATCCCCCATTTTAAGTATGGGGTTTGTTGAGGGTTTGGGGGAGGGGGGTTCACGATGCAACATATGTTGTGATAGAAGAAAGGGGATTTGCCGGGCCTCGCTACCACGGGGCCCGGCAAGTGCCCGTGTAATTAAGAAAATATAACAAAACTCCCCCTGTATAACAAGGGGATTTGTCAGATATTGGAGGGGTTTGCGAGATGTAGCGCACGTTGTGATAGAAGAAAGGGGATCTGCCAGGCCCCGCTACCGCGGGACCAGGCAGGTACCCGGGCAAGTAGAAAATAATACCCAAAACCACCCCAGTTCAACTAGGGGGTTTGCTCAGACATCGTGAATGCACCCTTGCAAACACGCAAGTTTTGGAGTTTGCACATGCAAACTTCAAAACTCGTGACAGGGTTACATCTGACATCGACGAGGCCAATGTCAGACATCACCCACTTCGTCCTCGTAGTCGGCAAAGTCCGGCTTTGAGAGCAAAGTCAGACATGGACACAGTTGTAATTTTATTCCGTTATCTCTCGCACAATGAAAAACACGGGCACCGCTGTTATTTCGTTTTCAACTATGGGCACCACTAGCTTATTGTTTTCGACTATGGAAACCACCGTCTTTCCGTTCTTGACTATGGACACTGCAGATCTATCGATCCAAACGATGGGCACCGCTGCATTTGGATCCCTCATATATACAAGCGTCGAGTTAAAAATGAGGCATAGTCGGAGTCATTGGGTCGATCGTCAAGCGACGTGTGTGGAGTCGCGCGTTGTGACTGGTCGGATCGAGAAGCTCCGCCGAGGAATCGGGGGCTTCGAAGACTGATGGCAAAGATGCGATATTCACGTTTATAAATATTGATATTTCTTGATGCATCGAGAAGTTGACCGAAAGGTTGTGACATTTATGTCGTCGATTCTCGAAAAATGATCAAAGTTATCAGAAGGTGCGAGAAGGTTCGTCGGAATGGTGTGGCTAAACCAGAATGCCCACTGATGTGTACGTCTGGTATGGCCACACTCGTGTACTAGGTTATGTTACTGCAGCCGGAATGGTGTGGCTAAACTCCCGTTTGACCCCATTTTTGGCCGACCATGTCTGATAAGCCCCCATTTTGAGAAAAATGGTTACATCGCCCCTATTCGGAAAAAAATATGACTAGCTCTCCCCCTTTTTTATTAGTTCCCCAACTTGCCCCCATTTTTTGAACAATGGCTACATCATCCCCATTTTTTTCACAAATTGTCGCGGGTTTGGGTTTACGGATGTCGACGTCAGTGGAGCCTCGTGAGCACGTCATCACCCGGCGACCACACTCGCTCAAAGAATGTAACAAGACCCTACTATGGCATGTCGACAGCATGATCATAGGAAATTATGTTCTCTAGGTTTGCATGGCGGGTTTGTTCTTGTAAATGCAATGTTAAATTTTGGTGAGTTTGAGAGAGTATGACGCAGCATTGGTGATATCATCTACCGTAGCGGACTGGTCCACTACAACAGTCCACGCCAAAAGTGGACGACGGCCCAATGGGACGATGTAGCCCTACCCGGGGGGATATGGGACCGTGCATCGCAGGACAAAGATTGACATGGACACGGGCAGGTGCATTCTACCCGTCCGACATTGTAGGCGGCCGTTCCAAACCATAGGACAAGTAGGGTTTCCACGTTTGCTTGTCGAACAATGGCATTGACGAAAAAAGAGTTTAACTGCCCAACCTATTCTTTGTACCGGTTCACACTATGAACAGGTATTATCGGGTGTACTTGAAGTGCTTCCCCGTCAGTCAATTTCGCTAAGTAGACACCTACTGTCGATTTATGAGTACACGTTGGATCGACATGGTCATCGATGGAAGACCAAATGGCACGCACGTGTGGATGGGATACTCCCGTAGCAGACCCTGTGGCGGCTCATCGGGCATGGGTTGCATTGGAGGAGGAGTGGGAGCTGTGTGTAGCACACAACAGACAGCTGGGCCATGAAGAACCATCATGGGCCCACGCTCATTTCACTCCTGAATAGATGGCATGGAACCTGGGAGTGCCCATGCCAAGTAGTAGGCCGTCCAACTACCCCGAGCCATGGGTGCCGTGGGATTGGACTGAGCCACCGAATCCGTAGTGGCTTGTGCGCATGTTACCGTTGATGTTTTAAATGCAATTAATGTTCACATTTCCCCGTCTTGGATGGGACATCTGACTTTGTGTCAAGGATTTCATTCCTACAATGTCCTCCGTTTGACGTCGGAGTGAACCATGATTTCGTCTTTTCTTCTGTACATGGCCCATTCCTATTGCCTTAGAATGACATCATTTCATTGAAAAATGTCTAAAGTACCCATACTCCGTTGCAGTTTGCAATGAATTCTGCAAAATCATTCATAGTCTCCCCACAGTTTGTGCTTCACAGAATGGAGGTGTTTTGGTCAGTAACCTTCGGACATAAGTCGAGTTTTTGTGTCATGTGTGTGCTGTACATGTAGTGTTTGTGATCATAATATTGCTATATTACATATGACTATGGTTTTCTCAAGTGTACATCTAGTGTACAACGTTCATGGTTGTGACAACATTCTTCTATCCTTGTCACAGTACATTGAATGTGTAATGTGTGAAGAGTGTAGGGTTGAGTATTAAGTAAGGTTCATTTACTCCAGAATGAGACACAAGTACCAATTACATGTGTTTTGCTAGGTCCGCAAAATGTCATTATCACTAGAGTTTTGCGTTCATTTTGTATTTCTTGCAAATCACCGGATTCACTTGCATGCTTTTAGGGGTTTTTGTGTCTGGTCAACATTCATAGTGCACCATTACCTATCATTTCAGAGTGCACAAACAATGAACACACATTCAGAGCAAAAGGAAGTGCAAATGAGGCAACGTATGAATGCTTCATTTCCACACGTAATACAATGGAGAGAGATCACACGAGGCAATCCACTCTTGCACAAACACCAGCAATTTGTGCACCCAGCGGTTCATATCACAAGCTGCACACGGGCAGACATCTCCACGGTCCACTGCATCATACAACACTTCCTCTAGTTGGCCACGTGATATTTGAACATGTTCACACGCCTCCACAGTCAGGCGTTGTAGCCTAAAGCACCCCCTAACAAAAACTCCCATTGTCGACCTTCGTGATCGTGTGCTTGCCGATAGTTGGACAGGCATGATTAAGACAACCTTGTGTACCTACAAGCATAACAAGAAACATAATTAATTTGGATGTCATAATAAATGTGGAAGAGCAACGTATAGTCATGGAGTGGGCAACATGTAATGCCTACGCTAAGAATAACACTACAAGAGTGACGAACGAATTACCTTCACAGAGCTCCGGTGTCTGGTAAAAGGTCAAGTTCAGGCAGTCTCATCTTGGGTACGAGCTCCTGGACCATGGCATACTGACGTCGGAATGTTGCCTCCTCTGCCTCATGCCTTGCCCTCCTGGTCTCTTTGTCTAGGTCATACTCCTCGTCTGAGATGTCACAGTCTTTCCACTCAGATGTGCGGTCATCCATAGGAGCGGGTCTGGCGACCGAGACCTCATTGTTCTCCTCCTCTCCTACACTCTCCTCTTCATACTCCTCCTCATCCTCCTCTTTCCCTGTTCCTCACCATTTGCGGTCTTCTCCTGAGTTAGGTCGCCATCCACAGGGTCCACTTTAGTCGTGGCTCCTCCACTGCCAGCAAAAGTACGTGTAGTACATGTTGCTTCCACATCAACTACAGCAATGATGCATCCTGTAGCATCTTCTGTTGGAGTGGCTGCAACAACCTTTTGTGCGCGCAGCTCATCCAAGCGTCCTACAGCCATTTGTGCCGGTGTTGGTGCGGGTGGGTTCGTGCGCCGACGCTTTGGGTTGCCCTTCTGGCTGTAGTAACCACATATGTGGTTGGCGCGAAGCAGCTCGCCCTGCCGTTTGCGTCTTTCTTGCGGCCGTGCTACTACACGACCGCTTGGTGCCTGCCACCCGGGCCCCGGTGGCTCCCTTTCACGGTCTGGTTCGGGCGGCGCTGGCTTCAATGCCTTCAGGTTGACGCCAGGCATGGGATGGCTATAGTAGCGGTTCCATTCAGCAACACTGTAGGCTATGTCGGTGTAGCCATCTGGGGTCATCTCGTTCTCCAGAAGCATTACACATGCGTGCACACACAGGATGCCAAACATCTGGTAGCGATCACAGCTTCACTTATGCATGCGGCAGTCCACCTGCCGCGGCACACCCTGGCTCCCACTCACCGTCGCCATGAGGTTCCCATTGTGCACAACCTCGCAATCACGTGCCGCCAGGCAGTTGTACTGAAGGGCCTAATCGGGTGTTGTTGCCAGCTTCATCTTCTGGCCGCTGCCCACGTTCATGTCGTGTGCCTGCTTCTTGCGTGTTGCGAACATCTTCTGGATGAAAGGGTAAAAGGCTGGCGACACGGGAAAAACTTCCTTGCTTCGATGATCTGTGTGTTGAGTGACTCCGCAGCATTACTCGCCACACCCCGGTGGACCGTGGAACTGGTTCCAACACCGCAACGGGATGTCGCCCTCGTCGCGATGGCCGAAGACGTACGTGTAAGCGCCGTGGTTTGTCTCCATGAGTTCCAGACTCAACTTGTCGTACTCCTCCCGTTCGTACGCGTGCGCCAAATGCCAAAAGATCTCCGACGCAGTCTTGCTGTACGTCAGTCAAATATTCTCCTTGAGGTGGAATGTGCAATACTTTCGGTTGGCACGAGGGAGAAGCTTTGGCATGGCGGCCAGAAGCTCCACATCCCGATCACCGATGACGGTTGTGCCTGCTCCTCGCAGGGTCCAGTTTGCGTTGGCGAGCTGTAGTAAGAACCAGCCCCGGTTGTCCTCGTCCTCCTTGCCAATGATGTCGTAGGCTATGGGCACGCTGTTGTTGTTAGCGTAAAAAAGTTGCGTAATTAGCAGCACCTGCTTGTACCCGTTCTTTAGGAACGTGCCGTCCTATCTTGTCACGATGCGCCTCACGTGTAGCCACGCCTTGCGATAGGCACCAGGCGCCACAATGGAATATTTTCTCCTTCTGCTCCACAATGGCGATCGTGTTTGGGTCCACCCGCATTAGTTGTAAGTGTGCAAGCATGGAGGCCCACGATGAAACGGACGGCTTCCAAAAGAGACAACTCGGGTGACATCACTGTAGAATTGTTGGTCACTCACCTTGGTAGAATACGTGGGAAACAGGGCCCACGCCGTTGACTTCTCGCCCATTGCTTCCTCGTGGGCCTTATCACGTGCCCTCCAAATGAGCTGGTATCCCACTTTTTTGTGGGTGACTGCTTCGACGACTGCGCGGAGTGCTTTCTCGTCCGTGGTCGGGTCTTGGGCCACCGAGTCTTGGATACGTTGTAGGACCCACTTGGCCGTGTTCCCTTTCGTCTGGCCGGGGGTGTACTTGTGGTCATTCACATACAACGACACGACGCAACTGTGGGACTTTCTAGACATGCGGGCCCCAACGACCCACTCGCACCCCTCGCTTTTGCTGTTGCGGCAGCGCACCACAATCCAGCCGGGCTCTGACCTCTCCCACTTCAACGGGAACTGCTATTGGACAACATAATCTTCGATTGCGCAGTGGCACACTTCCATTTTCTGGAACTCCATGCCTCCCGGGAACCTTGCACCGTCTCTGTCGTCATTCTTGTCAGAAGGGCCTGCACGCCAATGCCAACAACAAAATCAGTCCAAGTGTACAGACATGCCGGGAGAGTGAAGCATAGTGTGACAAGAAGGCCTTATGGTTGTGCAAGGACTGTTTGTGCTTGCGGGGTGAGCGGTGTTGTTTGCCCGACTTCTGACTAAGTGTCGTGGGATGTTGGCCTAGCAAACACCGTAGACCAGACAGGGGACGGGCCATGGCGGGAGACCATGACAAATGTAGCACGTACCACTAGGCGGTTAGTACCGCTCGGGACGGACCCGCACTGCCCTACCACCTTTGTATGTGACGGGCCACGAGTCGGGGAATCCGGGGGTCATGGATGCCAACAGCGCAGCTTCTTGATGCGCCTCCCACTCACGCTCTCATGTCCTCATCCCATTTAGCGAATGACCAGACGTGCATGGGGTCAACATAGTCTACGGTTGGGTTGGCAATGAGGGGATCCAGGTACTCGGGACTAGGCGAAAGTGGCGTGGGAATGCTACGTGTGGCGTAAAGGGTTTGCCAGTCTTCGCTCGGCGAACCGAGCGACGTTGGAGCCGCCATGCACGCAGAATGAGGACATGTTGGAAATAAAAACAGAGAATAAATATGTACCATGCCCCCATGCCCCAGATTCACCCGGAGCGAGAATGTCGGCCAGCGTCATGGGCACGACGTGAGAGCGGGACACAGGCAATTGGGCTGCCCAGGCGTGAACAATGCAACATGCAACGTACAATGACGGACGACGCAGACCCCTGCCAGCTCCAGGGCGCGTAGTGACGTGACCGGGGTTCACTCGACCACGGTTGGAGGTAGGGGGGGGGGGGTTGGCATGCAAGACCGTAGGCCTCCACACATTGGTCAAAGTTCATGCCACCGTGGCCGCGGTGTATGTGGACTAAATCCATTCACCTATATTAGGTGTTGTTTCGATATGTAAGAGGGGCCACTACGAAATGATATTGTCCAATATGAAGAATTGCGCTGTAGACAGCGTGAAAAGAGGTGGCAAATCGCCAGTCAATACTCGAAAACTATGTGGAAGAATGATAAATGCGATATTGTCAACTTCTCAAGCACGAAAACTGGGGCACTCTGCGCTCATATTTCGAACATCAGATGTCAACTCCGTAAGTTCTAAACATACCGTCCACGACAGCGACCAAGTCTGGATAGCGGACACAGCGGACCAGTTGTCCGGAATGTTGTACGACAGGTTTCTTTTGAAACTATTTTTCGGCAATGTGCGATGCAGAATGTTTTCGTCACCGTGCCCCCACTTTTCAAAATGGGGGCAGGGCGTTGATAATATTTCATCCGTACTGGGCGTCATAGCCATAATTCCCCGGAGCACCAAACTGTGCGGGCAAACTGGTTATAAGTTTCCAGAATGGGTCTCCGTGGACATTTGTCTCAAAATGGGGGCGTCTCAGAAATAGTCGAGAGAGAATAGGGGCAACTTGTAAGTCCGCACGGAATGGTAGCGATGTGGGAATTTCCGCCCTTCGCGAAGCACGAAATCCAAGTGTTCCGCCATGCCGAATCCACAGACCTACTGGACAGGCGGGGAAAATCGCGCTCTGAAGCAGGATTCTTCCACTTTCATGATCGTTCGTATCGGCACGATTCGATTCGAACGTGAAGATGACCAGTGGCCAGTGTATTGACGTGAAAGAACCTTCGACTTCGACGAGCTGGCGCACGCGCGCCGCCGCCTCATGAATGGCGTGTCCCAATAGACCACCTCAATTCCCCTACGCGGCACGTGCAATTTCCTCCAGCCGCGAAAAAACAGCAATAAACATGAGACCGTATCTTCGTACAATCCGAAAAGCCACAGGCGAAATCCACGCAGTCGACCGAATTTTGCCCGGATCGGCCTGCGGATCACGTGTGCTCAAGCTGGCCACCGCCCATCCGTGCTACTGCCGAGCCTTCGGGCAACCTCGGATAAGGAGAGGCGTATCGAATACTTTCCTGTCCGCAAGGGGATCCCTCAACACTATGGCACAATGGACTCGATCAACCTCTTTTGCTGTTGGAGCCGTCCGGGTGTATTTCCGTGTGGCGCCGTAAGGTCCGTCCCTACCCGTCACGCTTTCTCGGTTGTGCAACGTAGCACCTTCTTGCCTTTCTCCTATGCGGTCAAGTTGGGGACACTTTAATTTTGATAGCACAGCCATTGCAGCAATCTCCACCGTTCACCCTCTTGCTTTTGGATCGATTCCCAACTCGGAACAGGTAGTCGATCATACGTGTCGGATCCAAAATGAATCGTACGTCCCTGAGGGGTTCATCGGCGGGGCTTACCGAGGGTCAAGAACTGTCCACCAAAATTTGCCGTTTCATTGTTGAAGAGCCTTCGTGGGTAGTTTCAAGCCTCGGCCATGGCCTCACGCGGCGGCGGTGCCGGCTGGAGGCAGGCGCACCCGTCCTGTGGCGCAAATGCGTTCACCCAGGGATCATTGAAAGCATGGCGGTTGTCTCACTTGCAAAGGGCATGACAGCCGTTTGATACCGCCCGGTCGAGCATCGAGTCATCACGACCCGGCAACTACATTCGGATACAGCCGTGCTTACGCATCGCGGCCTCTGCCTCCAGTTTTCTCTATCCTTACCAACCTCCCCAACCTCACCAGGGCTCAGCTCTCCAGTCCCTCACAGAAGCGCTACGATTATTCAGGCCTTGCGGAACGTCTGAGGGACGGGCTGATGCGATTGCAGAAGGTACGGAATCAAGGTCATAAAGTAACTGCAGCAGCAGCAGCAGAAGCACCAGCAGCGGCAGCAGCAATGCCAGCAGCATCGGCGGCTGCGGCGGTCATGGCAGCAGCAGCAGGAGAAGATGGGGCAGGTTTGTCTCCTCTGCCTCAACCTCTCAAGTTACCACATTCCACTCTGTGGGAGGCGTTTGACGGTAGCAACAGCCACGACGCCAGCGTCGATTTCTGCAGAAGCACGGACACGCCCTACCTTGGTGCACCCCCCCGGAGGAATGGTGCTCGTACCGACCGCTTGACTGGTGCTACCTGGGGCAGCAGCAGCACCGCCGCCACCTCTATTACAATCAGCACCGGCGGTAGCAGCAGAAGCACGGCCACCACGGCCTCTACGTTGAGGTGGCAAGGAGGTCGGGCATGCTTCGCCGGCGTCCCGCGTAGCAGCAGCTGCAACGACAGCTCTGAAGGAAGCTTCCTTGGAAGCGGCCCTACCGTAAGGGCGACGGTGAAGCTGCCTTCGTGTACGAGTCTGAGGGACCAGGTGGAGGAGATGGAGCTCAGCGTTCTTTCCAGGAAGTTGCAGCTGCTTGACGAGCAGCGTCTGCTCAGCGCCATCAAGTGTCAGGAGTTCTTGAAGGAGATCGAGAGTCAGCAGGAGCAGCAGCAGGGAGAGGGGGAGGCTCAGCAACATCAGCAGCATTGCCCTCCAAACGTCAGGGCGGGCATGGTGCCTCAGCCGGTGGTGGAACGCATGGCGAGGCGGACTAGGGAACCAGCTGGACCTGGCGTTGGCCTGCAGGAGCCCTCTCCAAAGTTGCCTTTGAGTCCAATGGCTACATCTGGGCTTCAGAGTGAGAACAGGAGCTCCTCCACAGATCAAAGAAGCTTCCCTTCTCCCGAAGACCCCACATGGCAGACCCCACCACCGCTCCAGCGACAACGCGGGAACCTCTTCCCACCTAGCATGGATCAACTCTGCCCTTCAGAGGTCTCTTCCACTGGTGCTGTGCGTGGCCACCGCGCTGGCCGCAGGTCCTTGTCGGAGGCTCCGCTGGCCTTCGACAGCCTCCCACCTGCTCCTGTCTCTCCCTTCTCACCCCTCCCGTCTCCTCCCTCGCCCGCTACTTCCCTACCCTCATATGTGCCCACACCGCCCNACACACACACATGCACAAACGCAGTCACGCACCGTATTTTTAGGATCTTCCTCGTACAGGTTCACAATCTCTCCATTCAACACGGCCTTCACGTGTCCGCCTGCGTGCGTGATGTTGTCTGCCAGCGTGCATTTCAAGATCATCGCACCATACTACTGACAGCACACCACACCACCCCAAAACAAACTAATTGTGGTCCACAACATACCACAGCAAAGCACAGCACAGCACAACACAGCACAGCACAGGACAGCACAGCAGTGCACAGCACAGCACAGTACAGCACAGCAAAGCACAACAAAGCACAGCACAGCACAGCACAGTTCAGCAAACCATAGCACAGCAAAGCACAGCACATCACATCACAGCACCGCACAGCACAGCACAGCACAGCACAGCACAGCACAGCACAGGACAGCACAGCACAGCACACCACACCACACCACACCACACCAATGTACACCACAGCACACCACCGCAAAGCAAAGCAAAGAAAAGCACAGTACATCACATCAAAGCAACGCAGACTGAACCGGCAACAAGGCATGGCAGAGCCCATCCCGTTATGGCAGAGCACACCAGTAACGGCAGCAGCAGCAGCAGCAGCAGCAGGAGGAGGAGGAGGAGGAGGAGGAGGAGGAGGAGTTGTCACATGCACAGAGAAAGTCAAATCTCCGCCGTTGCCATGGAAGTCATCCAGACCTGCAGCGGCACTTTCTCCTTGAATGAATCGAGATGGCATGTTCTGCAGGGTCTGCTGGGTTATGCTGCTGTTGCCACTATCTACAAAGACTTGGCCCAAGTTTTCCGACAGTCCTCTTGCGGGACCAAAGACGGAGGTTTCACCTCACATGGAGCCCTTTCGGGCATAGTGTGCATGCCTTTCCTTTCACATTCGTTTTGGGTGCGTGGATTCTGTTCCGACACTCAATTCTGTCCTTACCCAAAGGTTTCATTATGTAGGTTTATCCTTGATGCACCTGTCGACTACTTGCCTCAACATAGATGAAAAGAAGCATACGCTTGAGAGGGGTGTTGAAGAGTGCGCACTTTTATCGCATTGGAAAGCTACAAAACAGAATGCTAACATGGCATTGGTGCAAAAACATCTTTCAGAGTTCTGACCAAAAAATAGGAATTCCTTGTTCATCATGGGTGCAAAACACACAAGTGACCTCTTGACTACACGCACGCACGCACGCACGCACGCACGCACGCACGCACGCACGCACGCACGCACGCACGCACGCACGCACGCACGCACGCACGCACGCACGCACGCACGCACGCACGCACGCACGCACGCACGCA